>JAQHUG010000130.1:4711958-4741422 GCA_028555095.1 Dicrostonyx torquatus
AAAAAAAGAAATCCATTAAAAAAAAAAACCTAGGAGTCACATATGAGAGAAAACATGGTATTTGCCATGAGCCTGGTTTCCTTCACTTAAAATGATGATCTTCAGGCACATTTATCTTCTTTCTAATAATTTTATTGTTTCTTATGGTTGTCAAAATTCCTTTGTGTGTGTGTGCGTGTGTGTTGTGTGTCTACCACATTTCCTATATCTATTAATCTATTGTTGGACATGCAAGTTAGTTATGCATTATCCTTTGTACAAACACACAGATGTGGTGTAGCTGGGTCATGCACAACTCTTCTTAGTCCTTTGAACCTCCACATGGATTCCCAGCATCCTCTTCACCCCACATCCTCACCACCATTTGTTGTTTGTTTTCCTGATGATTGACATTAGGATGGGTGGAATGGATTCTCAGTGTGTTTTTAACTTACACTCCTCTGAAGGCTGGGGAGGTCTTGTTTAACGCCATTTGTGATTTGTCTTTTGAGAACTGACTGTTCATTTCATCAGCCCATTTATTGATGGGGATGTTTCAGCTCCTACTTTTAGCAATAGTTAATTTTAAGGCTTCCAAGGGCCTTAGAAAGCTCACAAATAATTAATTATAGACCTTTGTGCTCAGAAATACACAAGAGCACATGATTTGTTACCCCTGCCGTGGGGACTACAGTAAGACAAGATAAATGAGGAAAACTAGAAGCTTTGAAGCTATTCAGAGGTCTCAGTCAAAGTGGAAGAAAATGTGATGGTATCTAGGTTGGGAAAAGTCAGGCTGTGAGTGCTGTTTCCAGAGACAGGTAAATTCTAAAGATAAGAATGAAGTCACAATGACAGGACTTGGTAACCACTTCCATCTAGAAGTCAAAGATGCCAGGAATATTGGAATTTTCTTACATCTCTGTGTCTTTCATCATCTCATGTTCCTATTTATGAGTTCCTACTGCTTTTTTATTTATCCACCTATATATCCTCGATCCACCACTAATCTATGTAGTTATCCTTTTATCTATTAATCTGTCAGCTATCTATCCATTATCCATCCATCATCTATCTATCTATCTATCTATCTATCTATCTATCTATCTATCTACCTATCTACCTACCTACCTACCTACCTACCTATCTATCCATCCATCATTTATTTATATATCATCTATCCATCCATCCACCTATCTATCTCTATCAAGCATCCGTCATCCTCTACCTATCTAGTCATTACCTATCATCTATCAGTCTGTCTGCCCCCTTCTTTCTTTATATCTCTGCAGGCTTTGAGTTCAAAGAAGAGGGCACGGAAGAACAATGACCTATTAAGAAGTCGATGCCAAAGATCCAGGAAATGGCTGTTTTCTTGGACTCTGCTAGAAAGCCAGGAAGGGAGGAGCGGCTAAACCTCACAGGTTTGATTTAGTGACCATGCCGAGTAGCTTATGTGAAAAAGTGGTGGGAAAAATTTAATGTGGCATATAATTTATTGTCACATGATGGTATTTGCTGTCAGGAAGCTAACTTGAGAAGCAGTCATGACTCCTGATGGGCTCTGTTAGGGAACGGTTGCCAGGCTCCTTCAGTATTCATCCAAATCCCCTCGATGAATACACGTAATAGCAGAACACACATCTGACAGTATTTGTTCGTCTGCTCCAAGTGTGAGAAAGGAATTACTATGCAGAATTTTAAAGATGTCTGTTTGGTTTCTAATGAGTGAGGGAGAGAAACGGAGAGAGAGAGAGCACAAGAAAAGGTATGGATTTGGGTGAGTGGGAAGGTGAGAAATATCTGGGGGAGACTGTAATCAGAATATGAAAAATCTATTTTCCATAAAAATGAAGTGTTTACACCACATTGTGCCACAAAACTTTAATACTAAAATAATACTGTAGTTCTGTGCCTTCCCTATTTGTTCTCGCTACTTCTGTATTCTGTTTGGATGGCATGTTTAGGGATATAATATACATCTTTTCTCTTGTCCCTCCACATTTCCCATCCTGTCTCAGCCTTTTACTTCTTTGTCTGTGTATTTGCCACTCTCTCCCACATGTTTCTAAATTCCTAAAAGGTGAATAACAAATCATAAATTGAGGTCTGTGCGGTAAAGGTGCTGGCAGCTAACCAGAGATCAGCTCCAAGGACTCACACGTGGTGAAAGAACAGCTCCTACAGGTTGTCTTCCGACCCCCACGCACCAGCACACACACAAACGCATGCAACACACATGCATGCAACACACACATACATACTGAATGCCATTGTCTTGGGGGTTTTGTTTGTTTGTTTCAAGACATGGCTTCTCTGTATAGCCCTGGCTGTCCTAGAACTCATCAGGCTGGCCTTGAATTCATAGACACCTGCCTGTCTCTGCCTCCTGAGTGCTGGGATTAAAGATATGCTCCACCCTGCCTGACAGTAAAAATCTTTTTAAAGAATAGTAGATTTTCTCTGATTTCAGGTTAACTTGTAATCAAATGCCCTGCGTTCTCGCCTGATAATGACCTGCATACAATTTTCAGGTGGTCTATTCAAATCTTGCTTTTTATTAATTCCAGTATTAGGGATAATAATGGGGAAAGGGGATAAGGGAGATAGATCTGTCTTACAAGAGTGGAGCTGATTGTCTCTGCCAATAGCAAGACATCATTCACTGCATGCTTGCTCATCACTGAGTACTGTCAGGTGAAGTTTTATTCCACAGGTTTATTCTCATTTGTTTCACGAGTCCTTTACAGTTTCCTGGGTGAAAATGGTGCCTATCAGCTTGTAGCTGTAGGCAACAGACACACTCTGCATATTTTAAGAAATCAAGAACTCAGAAGGAAATCAGACACTGGAAGAGCATACCATATCTCTTTTACAATAAAAACAGATTCCGGACCCATGGAAGCCAGTGTCTTAAACTTATCTGTAATTCAGAACTCAGATCGCCACCTTGCATTTGGTTCTTGGGCCATTTGGAATGAACTGTGATCTGGAAATGAAAGACAGAATCCTCACTGCATTGATGGACTCTGAGCCAAGTAGCCCCTGTAACATCGACTTAGAAAATAGATATCTGGGGCCGGGTGTATAAAACTAAATTTCCTATTTTTTTTTCCTTTTGGTTTCTTGGTTTTGCAAGATAGGGTTTCTCTGTGTAGTACTGACTGTCCTAGACTTCATTTCAAATTCTGAAACACAGAATCCACAGTCAGAGAATTTCACCATGAAGTCAGTGAGGTGGAGAAAGTGTAAATGCAGCACAAGAAAGGTAAAGAGTAAAGTTGTATAGACTTTGAGGTAGAAAAACCCTATGAGTGGTAACCTTTTTTTCTCCTCTTTTTCCTTTTCCTCCTCCTCCTCCTCCTCCTCCTCCTCCTCCTCCTCCTCCTCCTCCTTCTTCTTCTTCTCCTCCTCCTCCACTTTCTCGTCCTCCTCCTCCTTCTCCTCACTCCTCACTTGTCCTCCTTCCTCTACTTCCTCTTCTCCTTCCTCCTCCTCCCTTGGTAAAGTGTGTGTGTATGTGTTGTGTGTATATGTCTGTGTCTATGCGTGTGTATGTGTTTGTGTGTGTGCGCATGTGCGTGAGCACAAATGTGCACCACGAAGGTCAGAAAAGGAAGTCATATCCCCTGGGGCAGTAGTCACAGGTGATTTGAGCCACCTAGAGTGCAAGATGAAAACCAGACTCTGGTTCTCTGCAGTAACAGTGTTCTCAATGGCCAACCCATCCCTCCAGCCTCCTCTTACTTCTTCTTATGTGTGGTATCCTTTAATAAAGTGTTTGCTTCAGTGGAATATTCATTTCTACTTTATTCTAAACTGAAAACCTATAATTTTACATATTTATGGAGTTCAAAGTTATGTTATGGCTTATGAATACTGTGAAGAATAAATTAAGTTAGAGACACCTCACATATCCAACATCTCAAATGCCTGTCATCTTGTTTTGTATTGAGAACATTTGAAATTTACTTTCTTAGCAATTTTGAAGCACACAGTACAGCATACTCAATATAACCAGCACATTAATTACGTAACAAGTCTCCTAACGCTTTTCTTCCTACCTGAGGTATCTGAGTCCTGGTACCCAGTAGCCATCTCGTCCTCATTCTCTATCCCCAGCCTCTGGAAACTATTTGTCTGTGTTCAATTACTTTAGAGCCAACATATAAGTGAGATGCTGAGATTTGTATTAGTTTTTCTGTGCCTTGCTTACTTCACTTATCATAATATTCTTCAATTCCATGCATGATGTGCCGGGCAAAAATTCTTCCCATTGAAAGGCTGAGTAGTATTTCATTGTGTTTATGTTTGTGGTACAAACTGTGGTACTTCTCTGTTGATGGCTGCTTAGGTAGATTCTATAACTTAGCCATTGTGTATAGTGTCATAGCATAGAAAAGCAGAAATATCACTGACAAATCAATTTCAAACCTTTTGGATAATTATTCAAAACTGGAATTTCCAAATTCTTCCAGTAACTCTGTTTCTAGTATTTTTCCATAATAGCTGTATTATTACACATACTCCACACTATACAAGAGTCCAATTTCCACACCCTCATCAACATATATCTTTGTTGTTGTTTTCATAACAGCCATTCTGATATGTGTGAGGAGACATCTCATCACAGCTTAACTTGACTTTTTCTAACTACTAATGACTTTCAGCATTTTTCATAAGTCTCTTGACAATTTGCATTTCTTAAATTTTTTTAAAAAGACATGTTCAGATCTCCTGTTTATTTCAACTGAATTTTTTTAGACTATCATGCTGTTAAAATGCTTCCATGTCTTTGCTATTAACTCCTCACTGGACTTTGGCTCATAAATACTTTTTTCCAAATGGTAGGTTGACTCTTTTGCTCTGTTAGCTGTTTTACTTTGCTAAGTAGAGCTGTTTAGTTTTCGCCCATTACTCTCTTTCTGTGGTTTTGGAACCAAAACTATCACCTAGACAAGCACTGAGCTGTCTTCCCCAGTGTCTTCTGGTGTTTTCACAGCTTCTTGTCTCCAATTTGATGCTGAGTCATTTTGTGTTGAGATTGTGTATGTGTGTATGTATGTGTATGTGTGTGTATATGTATGTATGTACGTGTGTGTGTATGAAGTAAAATGAGGACTCAGTTTCATTCTGCATGTGAACTTTCAGTTTTCTAGGCACATTTACTGAAGAGACTGAACTTTTCTAACTGTATATTCTTAGCTCCTATGTCAGAAATCCTTTGACTGCCCATGCATGAATTTATGTGGGGACTTTCAATTCTATTCCATCAGTTAATGTGGTCATTTTTATGCCAGCACCATGCAGAACTGTGTGTAAGAATTAGAAAAGTGCTAATTAAGGGCTTCACATTAGGAAAAATAATATCAAAGGCCTACTTAACATGCTATTTTTAATAATGGCTATAGTAAGTATGCTTGATCAAAAGGAAACTGTGTATTGTCCTTTGAGGACTGTGACTGTTAATCATGGACAAAGTTAGTGGCCACAAAAAAAAGAAAGAAAAAAAGAAAAAAACCCTAAAATACAGCAGAGAGAATACAAATGAAAATGATGCTCACCTCTTACAAATTAATGACTAAAGAATGCATATGTTCCAGTTTAACTCATGTAATTGAAACAGAATTCCAAGGTTGTGTAGCTGTGCACACAGGAGCTTCTGTCTGCCCCCTATCTGGTCACAGCACCTAAAGATAAGACAATCCATTGTTTTACTCCCTAGAAAATTTGTCAGCCATGTATCTTATTTGGGATATTTGGGCATCTTGGCTATCAGAAGCCTATGTCTTTTTTCTTATTTTCTCCCCATGCCTTATGCTATTATTCTCCCTCCTGTTTTGGTAGTTAATGCCCACAGGTAGTCTCCTTTAACTGTCCTATCATGCCCATTTCCATTTCCCTCTTCTGTCACCTCCCTCCCTTTAGATTTCTTCCTTGAATATAACAATCTTTTTATACTGTCACATCCAGACAGTTAGATACTGCATGTGTTATATATATATGTATATATATATATATTCAGTCATTAATTTGTAAGAGGTAAGCATCATTTTCATTTGTATATATATATATATGTGTGTGTGTGTGTGTGTGTGTGTGTGTGTACTACACATATATTCTACTTATGAGAATGCGTGATATTTGTTTTTCTGAATCTGACTTATTTTGACTTGATAATCTCCAGTTCTATACATTTTCTGTAAAGGTCATAATTTCATTTTCCTTTACATCTGAACAAGATTCCATATGCTGTGATATGCTTTATTACCTTTGGTTAATAAAGAAGCTGCTTTGGATCTATAGCAGTGCAGAATAAAGCAAGGTAGAAATTCCAAGCAGAGATAGAGGAGAAAAGAAGGTAGAGTCAGGGAGATATCATGTAGTTGCCAAAGAAGACAGAGGCGCCAGAATCTTACTAGTTAACCATGAACCTCATGGTAAAATACAAAATAATAGGGATGGGTTAATTTAAGATGTAAGAGTTAGTTAATAAGAAGCCTGAGCTAATAGGCCAAGCAGTGTTTTAATTAATATAGTTTATGTGTGATTATTTTGGGTCTGAGCAGCCAGGGGACAAACAAGCAGTCTCCACCTACACATGCAAGCTAGTTCTATATTCTAAATATTGTGACCAGCTTGGCAATACATGTGAATCTATCTCTATGGTATACTAAGAATCTTTTGTGATGTGACCAGGCACAGTACAATTGGATCCTATTGTAGTTCTATTTTTGTTATTTATTTTAAGATAAAATAAATAACATAAATAAAATAAGCACTTTCCTTATGGCATTTTTATAATACTTAATTTTGATTGATTCCTGGCTTTGCTTCCCTCCTTCATACTCCTGTCCCTGTCCACCTCCCCACTTGTACCATGTCGCCCTCTTTTCCACTTTCAGGCCCATGTTTTATGTCCACATCCGTGTTTCCTGTGTTCTACTAACCTCCCCAACCCCTACTTTCAAACCTATATTTCTTCTCTCATGCCCCCCTTTCTAGTTCCATAACCTCTACCCACATTTACTCTCCCATCAATACACATATGTGATAATAAGACACTATGATTCACACATGAGAATGAACAAACAGTATTTGTCTGTCTAACACTGAGCTTTCCAATTCGATCCGTTTTCCTCCAAACTCATCTTTCCATTCTTCTTTAAGGATAAATGAATTTCCATTGTGTATATTACCATGTTTTCACTATGATTTCACTTGTTGATAGGTTGATTGCATTCCCTTGCTCTTTTGAACAGCAGCGATGAGCATGGGTGTGTAAGGGTCCCTGAGGAAGGACACAGTGACACCACAATAACTTCACAGTTTGCGCTCATCTATCACTATTAATCTCCCTTTTCTCCATATTGAAGGAAGAACATTCCTTGAAAAAAATTGAGTTCTGAAAGTTTTGCTCCAATGTCCACAGAGCCCGCATGCATTCTTGTGAATGGTGTGGAAATCAAGGCTTGGTTCAGTGGAAAGACAATTATTTTTCTAGAAATGTTGATTAAACCACTAGACTATAGTCTCTTTTAAAAAACTTGTGGGATGTGGGTACTTCAAGTAATTGATTTATTTTTATATATCTCCTCCCAAAGTCTTATCTTAGCATATTTAAGAAATTCAATTTTAATGTTTTTTTTCTTTTTTTTTCTCCAAATTAAAGGTCTAAGGCAAGAGTGGGTGTGTGACTTTTTTAGTGAGCTGTTTTCTTGCCTAATCCTCCACCTCACCCTTGTGGTAACATGTAAAATGGCTAACATTATCTACCTGGCCTGTCAATACCACAGATATTCAGGCAAATAGCACAGAGATTCTACCAGTGGTGGGAGTCCTAGCTGCTCATTGCTCATTTAGGACCTGCTGTATAACTTTAGACTATTTGAGAATTTTCATGTCCTCCTGTTCAAAAGTATCATTTAATTAAAACATGAGGCTGTCTTGTGAGTATACCCTTCACTGGAAAAATAGCTTTGCCACAAGTCTTCTGAAATATCTCAGTTACCTTAGTTATGATGTTGTTGGTATAGCTTTTCTTCTTGGCTATAGAAATCAAATATTTCTTAATAGTAAGAACATAACAAAAACCATTCTGTACATATATGGCTAACAATAGACACCACAAACATTCCAGGATATTACTAGCATTCTTGGTTAACTTTCAAAACTTGACGGTAAGACTCTATTGCTGAAGACATCTCATTCTTGAGTCAAAGCACATGAATAAATCAAGCTTGTCTGGACCTAGAAGACTTATTCCTAGTGGCTAGTTTCACACTTTTGAAAAGTGTTGTGTATTCTACTGGAGGAGAAAAGGAGTAACCAATATTACATAGCTGTAAACCCTGTGAGCTCCAATAATGTCTTGCCTAGGCAAGACAGGTCCATTAGTGCAATAGTGGCATGAATACCATGGGAGTAGCCAACCACTTTTTCTTTGGATTTAAATCCCATTCCACAAGATAAAACCCATACATCTCTGAAGCTACGTAAAGAAATCTTGTCTCCAAACAAACACACAAAACAAACAAGCAAAAAGGAAGCATATACCTGGCACCAATTTTTGTGTCACAAATCTATGGTTAGAAAGGTCCTAGGCCCTAGAGGAGAACCTATTGTTTTCAATATACATAATATTAAACTGACTGTTAATGGCTTACAATTATACCCATAGATTAATGAGTCTCTCAAATCTCATCAGAGAAGTGTTTATTTGCAGTATCTGGTTATTAAAACAAACTCACAACTTTGCAAGGGGTAGAAAACAAGGGGCTGTAGAATGATCAGTTCTAAAAGGAATATATAAACTGAACCACTTCCTCCAAAGGCTCAGGGGAAGAGTATAAGATGAATACTGTGGTGATGAATGACCACGTGGAAACAGAGTCTTCTGGAACTCACAGTAGTTGTGAGAGCATGCACAGGAACTGTGAAAGTCCAAGCAGGGGCAAATCCCAGGAGAGAATAGATGGACAGGACCCCAAGCCGAGGAGCTATTGACTGCTGTGAGATACTAGCTTAAGATGTGTTACATTCGTTTATACTGTGGAATAGTTAATGATGCAAAGATGTGGTGCATTCTTTTATGTTGCGTTGCTTAACACATTTGTAACGATGTTTGCCTGCCTGAAACACCCGATTGGTCTAATAAAGAGCTGAATGGACAATAGCTAAGCAGGAGAGAGAAAGAGGAGGGACTATGTATAAACAGAAGAACCAAAGATGGGGTGAAAAAAGGAGGAGAAGACGATGCCAGGGGCCAGTCACCCAGCCACACAGCCAGTCATGGAGTAAGAAGTAAAGAGAGGTACATAGACTAAGAGAAAGGCAAAGCCCAGAGGCAAAAGATCAATGGCATAATTTAAGAAAAGCTGGCTAGAAATAAGCCAAGCTAAGGCCAGGCATTCATAAGTAAGAAAAAGTCTCCATGTATTTATTTGGGAGTTGGCTGGCTGGTCACCAAAGAGAAAAATAAAACCCAGCTACAATTGGTAGCTGTTAGGTACTGACAAGGGAACAGTTTTCCCTAAGAGTAGAGCCCCTGGTAAATTGGCAATGCTCCCACAGAAGGCCACAATTCCAAGAATATTTGAGCAGTACATATTACTTTTGACATGTTAGAAGTAAAAATAATACAAAGTTGGGTGAGTGAGAAAGGGGATGGCTCTGAGGAAAGTTGAGAGATTGCTAAGGCCAAAACACATTGCTTGAAATTCTCAAAGAACTAATACAATTATGTGTGTACATTTTAGAGTTAAACTCTGAGAGGAAATAGAAAGGAAACAACATAAGATCAAGGAAAAGTAAGCAATGAAATATTTCTAACTCTTAATTTTTCATTCATGTATTTTAAAATAGCTAAATGTGAATATCTCAGTCCAACTGTTAGTTGTTCACAGTTATTTCTCAACATAGCAGTTTTAATTATCTCTCTAATTAATCATGTCTGATCTTTTGTGCAATTCTTTCTTAAAAAGAAGTGGACTTAGCTGTGTGTAGTGGTCCATGCCTAAAATCCTAGCACTTGGGAGACAGAAGCATGAGGCTAATGAGTTCAGAGTTACCGTCTACAACAAGTACATCTTGGGCTACATTAGACCCTGAACCAAATCAAATAAACAAACAAATAAATATGACAACCAAAAGGAAAAGAAGAGAGGACATCTCATAATGATTACTTGTATTTGAAAAGTATATTGTGAAATATTAGGTATCTGAATTTGAACAAGTTCTGTTGATATCTATCATTATGTTTATTTTTAAATAATAAAAACTGGAGGGCAGAAGTTGGATTTTAGGTTCACACTCTCCCCTCCAATTATGTGATTATTTCCAAACATTTCATTATCCTCATGAGACAGAATCTACAACATCGTGACATCCCTGAGTAAAGTCATTCAGCACAGATGAATTCCACAAGTAGCTAGGAAGTGGCAGCCCCATTGATAAACTTCCCCAGACCACAGAAATTGAACCATAACATCCCCATTAACTTTGTTTTGAGCAATGATTAATGATATGGGGTAGCGACAAACCCAAGCTAATATAGATAGGGAGCTGTTATTTTCCTCATCCTCCAAAATTTGGCTATCACTGAATAAACATTCCCTTCCATGGAAGCCTTCCTTCTTTTCCCCTCAGTGGTATGCCAGCAATGTTGCCAACAGTCTACAGAAGGATACAGAAGCTATCCTGACCTAGTACCCCAGCCTTCAAAGCCAGTGTTCCCTGCATGATACCATCACCTCAATACCCCCAACATACCCATCCATATTCACAAAGTTTTTAAATTTTCTAAAACTAAGATATAAATTGTAAGATAAAATTTCCATACATGTACACATGCAACGTAAGAATTGGTTCCAGTTCCCCATCTTGTCTTCCTAGGGCCTGTTCAGCCCTCAGAGGCCAGCTGTGGAAGATGAGAGCACAGCTTTCCTGGTCTGGCTCCCAAGGGCCCATCCTGTCCTGGGGTAGTGAGCCAGCGAAGAGAGAGTCTCATCTTCCCCAGCATGGAAGGCCCTGTGAAGGTGAGACGTGGAAGAGGGGGAATGGGCCAGAAGAGGGGCCACAGCTTCCAGGGCCTGGAGCACCAGGACATGGCCGGCCCTTGGGAGGCCAGCCATGAAAGAGGAGGGTATAGATTCCCCCACATGTCTCCGCAGGCACTCTCTGACTTGGTGGCCAGCTATGGAAGAGGGGGCACAGCTTCCCCTCTCTGGCTCTCCAGTGCACAGTCATCCCTGGGAAGGATAGCTGTCTTCCATGGCTGGCCAACCCAGGGCAGGACATGCCCTGTGGTGCCAGGTCATGGAAGCTGTGCCCCCTCTTCCATGCCTGGCTGCGCCCCCTCTTCCATGCCTGATATCCCCAGGGCCTATCACCCTTGGGTGGTTAGCCCGGGAATAGGGTGCCTGCAGCTTCCCTGATCTAGCTCCCCAGGGCATTGCCGGTCATTAGGAGGTCATTCGTGAAAGAGGGGGTACAAGGCAGCCATGGAAGAGGGGCACAGCTTACATGTAAGAGGGAAACTGGTTCTTGATGTTCTGGACTCTATTGTGTGTAAGGGCACACCACCCTTTCTACAAAGTGAGCTTTGTATAACTTATGAGATTATTATTTGATTATGTTACTCCGCCCTGTGAAATTGGGTGGGTAAGAATGTAAGGCAAGAGTGTGGAAGAGTTGGGGGATGGGACAAATATGATCAAAATGTATTGTATGCATGTATCAAAATTTCAAAGAATAAAAATATTCTTAAAACAATAGAACAAGTCAGAGGGTCCAGGCCCTGCAAATGGGGAAATGGACATGGGGCCCCTTGAACTAGGAGCAATAGACTTAAGATTACAATTATGAGTTTGGGCAAAATAATAGGACTCTTGTTAAAAATAATAATGAGGAGCTGGAGAGATGGCTCAGTGGTTATGAACACTGACTTCTAATCCCTAGAAAGAACCTTGGAGAAGTGGCCTGCTGTGGCACTGGGTTTGGTAAACAGTGTTGTGAACTCTTACCATATTTTTTGTTAAATGCCAAGAACAGGCAGACTTGAACTAACCAATGCTAAGTTTCAGTCACATGACTCCAAGTTATGACGGTGCAGTGAGAGATGGACCATCATCAGTGCTGAGTACTCTTGCTGACGTCATTAATGAACTTACCCTGGTCGTAAAACCTCCGTGGGGAACACATCGCAGTCAGAATTTGCTTAGATCGAACACGAGAGCGTCTGTGACTGAGTGCTAACATATAGCAGGCTCTCTGTGGGAGACGCCAAGCCTAGCAAGGATTTCAGAATTTAATAATATCCGTATTGCAAGACTCCCCACAGACTTGCTGAGGTGCAAAGCTGGAATTAAACTCTACTGAGCAATTGTTTTCTGGCTCATTTAAGACACAGAGTGTCACCAAGGCATGCTTCCAACTAAAGGATAATTCCTGTCCAAATAAAAGTTATGAAACTATGTTTGGTCAGAGAGCAGAAAAACTCCAAATACAAATAAGTCTATGAGGTATGGGCAGGCTAGCAATTAACTTCCAAAGTTAGACCCGGCTGTCTCAAAATCTTATTACAACAGCCCAGTCTCCAGAACTGTCAGAGGTCTGGTTAGGTGGCTAAGTCAGGAAAGTGCCTGTTACATAAGGACCTGGATTCCAGTCCCCAGAAGTAATATAAAAAAATAATATTCCTTTAACCGTAATGCTAGGGAGGTGGAGACAGGTGGGTTCTTGGTTTTGCTGGCCAGCCAGTTTAGATCAACAAGCTACAGGTTCAGTGAGAATCTTTATCTCAAAATAAAAAGCAGAATCAATTGAAGAAGACACTTGGCCTTCCCTCTGGCTTACACACACACACCATATACCTTTTCACACATGTTCACACACACAAAGGAATATATACACACACAATACAGACAAACACAAGCAGTATCAGTCTTTGGTCTCATGACATTTTTTTATTGGACAGATTATATTGTATAGTCATTCCACTGTCATCTAGCAAATCTCTAGAAATTCCACCTGCAAGGCCCAAGGGACTATACCCACAATTACCAGTCACGGGTTGTATTTTGTACACCGTGGAGTCTGTCTCCACTCATCGCTACCCTTATGAGACAGCACGGATATCCCCAAATTTGTACAAAGAATGTCAACCGCCTGAGAGAAATTAGACTCACAAATGGACCTCCATGCAACGTTGCTTGTCATTTATATCGTGAGTAATTACTTCACATGTCAAAAAAGAAAAAAAATAGAATACTTGGTTGTCTTTAGGTGTTGGGTAGAACAAGTCAGTGCTTGCAGCCGGGACTCTGGCTTCTGTGTAAGGTAAGATCACATTTAAGTAGTGGCAGAAGTTGAAATGGATTTTCATGCCCATCATCTCCACACGTGTGGAGATGGATGGGACATTCTCCTCAGGCACTGCCAAGAAGTTTTTCTAAAATGCCATGTGGTATATGGTTGCTTGGAGACACGGAGATTCAAAATAAATATTTCTGCCCTGTCTAAAATGTGTATAAACAGCACTGAATAATTGTGCTTTGAATGTTCCAAGTCCTCGAGGCTGGCATTGTAAGGCTTGCCCAGATGCATCTTTGGCAAAACCAGATTCCTTAGTTTTTGTCAAATGGGTCACATGTTAGAAGTGTGCATATGGCTATCCTTTGAAGACATCCTAAGAATATAAAAAATGCCTTTTTCCCAACCATACCCTCGGGCTGCTCAACTAGGATTTGAGAAGCTTGGGGTAGTTTGCTGCCATAGAGAGCCATGAGTCATCCAGAACACTGGAAATCTCTGCGTTTCTAAGGCTCAAGCTGTGGTGAACATGGGGCAATAGTTCCCATTCCTTCTAGTAATCCTGCTTGATGCTTATGGGGACTTGGAACTTTGGCACTCTGTCACCATATTGAAGTATCCCCAGAAGTCCTCTTTGAACTGACACATCTGCTGTCATCACAGCCAGAAACAAATGATCCAGTAAACAAGGATGAGTATAAGTAAAGTCTATGTCCAGTACTCCTGTACTAGTAAAAATCTCTCTGGGCACAGAGGAGGGGGATGTGAGCATTCTCATCAAGGTACACAGCAAAGAAAATGGCACTTTCAATATTTCTATAAACCCCTCTGCCAGACAGTGGTGGCATACACCTTTAATCCCAGCACTTGGGAGGCAGAAGCAAGCAGATCCCTGTGAGTTCAAGGCCAGCTTGGTCTACAAGAATTAGTTCCAGGACAAGCCCCAAACCTATAGAGAAACCTGTCTCGAAAACAAAAATATTTCTATGTACTCCTCTTTGAATACTGTTACTAAGGGACCTCATGGGGCATAATATGACATAGTACAGTAGTATAACATGAGCTAGATGGACCTATGGTCCAAAATTTAAGATACCTCTTCTCTTTGTATTTGTCTTGTTTAGTGGGAAAGGCAAAGTTGCTCCCAGCTTATCTAACTTTACCTGATTTTTCTTGGCACCAAGAAGACTGTATAATTGGGACATTTCTCTGTCATGTCATACTCTCTACGATATGGACCCCATTTGTCCTCCCTGTTAAGGGACTCCTTGCTGAATATAGACTATAAAGATCCCTTTAACTTGAAATATTATCTCCTCGCTTGATATATATTTTTTCTCATACCCAGTAAGATACAAATTTCAAATCTATCAGAGTCTCTCTCTTCTCATCTCTGAACCCCATGGCCTCAGGATTCAAAAATAGAGTAAATGTGTGATTTAAGTCTAGGGTGATTCAGAAACCAAAGAGACATCTCCAAGAAACCAAGCCACATGTATTTGTAAACATTCTGTCTGCTCCACAGTGATTTCTGTTTACCACTAGGTTACTAATGACAGCCCTATCGTGCTTTAGAAATTCAGGGTTTTTTTCCTTTTCTCACTCAATAATCTGACATTTCCAGGTCTTCTCAGTGACTAAGGCAAAATCCCCTCAGATTTCATTTATCGATGTGTTTCTAACTAATGTACTTTACTGGGCTCTGCCTTTATTGATCTCCATTAACCTTGTGCCTGTATGTTATGGGTAACCAGCTTACTTCTCTGTGCCTGTCTGTGACACAGGTGCCAGAAAGAAGAAAGCCTTCATTATCAAGCAATAAAAGCCTGCAGAGGTCAGAAGAGGATGCTCCTTCCCTGTGGCTGGAGTTACAGTTAACTGTGAGCTACCTGTCAGGGTGCAGGGGACTAAACCGGTTCTCTGGAAGAGCAGCATGTGCTCTTAACTGGTGAGCCATCTCCCTATCCCTGACTTTATAATTCTGTGTTAAAAAAACAAACAAACAAAAAAAGAAAGACAACCTGGAGAGGTGGCTCAATGGTTAAGAGAACAAACTACTTCTGCAGAGGACCCAGGTTTGATTCCTAGGACCTACAGTGTGGGGCTCACAACTACTGTAACTCAAGCTTCAAGCTGACTCAACTCCTCTGGTCTCTGTAGGCACATGGATGATACACGCATGCACATGATATGGAAAATACTAATCCATCTTTAAAAAGAGAAGACAGAGCCAAGTGATGAAATGAAACAGACAAACGCCTTGGTAATGATGTACTAGATAGAAACTAGCTAGAGAAATGAATCAAGGAGAGAAAACAGAGAAAGATGTTGAGGGAAAAGGCTGGTTGTTTACAATTCTGAAGGTGTTACGGGGGAGCTGAGTGGATGCTCTTCTTGTGATGATGAGGATGAGGAAGAAAAGGGCAATGTGGTAGTTTGAGTAGATATGGCCCCCATAGATGCCTGTGTTTGAATGGTTGGCTCATAGAGAGTGGCACTATTAGGAGATGTGACCTTGTTGGAGTACATGTGGCCTTGCTGGAGGAAGTGTGTCACTATAGAGGCAGGCTTTGAGGTCTCATATATGCTCACACTATGTCCAGCACATACTCTCTCCTTCTGCTGCCCATAGATCAAGATGTAGAGCTCTCAACCCCTTCTCCACCACTATAGCTGCCTGCACACCACCATGTCCCACCATGTTGACCATGGACTAAACCCCTGAAACTATAAACCCCAATGAAACATTTTTCTTTATAAGAGTTGCCATGGTCATGGGGACTGGAGAGATGGCTCAGTGGTTAAGAGCACTGGCTGTTCTTCCAGAGGTCCTGTGTTTGATTCTCAGCAACCACATGGTGGCTCACAACCATCTGTTATGAGATCTGATGCCCTCTTCTGGCATGCAGGCATACATAGAGGCAGAATATTATATACATAATAGATAAATAAATCTTTTTTTAAAAAAAAAAAGAGTTGCCATGGTCATAGTGTCTCTTCATAGCACTAGAAAACCAAACTAAGTCAGGGAATATCCCAGTTTTCTTGTGGGGCAGCCTAAGGAATGATTCACATAAGGATCCTGAAGTAGGGGTCTTTATATGTGTATGCTACATTAGAGAACTGCAGTAGATTCTCCTTTTTACCGCTTATGCCAGCATGAAACAAAGACAGGCAAGCATACAGCGTACAGACACCATTCAGCCTCCCTCCTGAGACTGTCTTCCTGGGCCAGAAACAAGTAAAATAATCACACCATAGGATTTATCTGTACCTGGAAGAGAGATCTGTCTTGAAAAAAATAAATTTTAAAACTAATAAAGTAAATTTATAGCGCAGTACAATTTTGTGGTGTGTGTTTTTAATACGCCTGCTTTTGAAAGTTTGTGACAGGCCCTGAGTTATTTCAGAAGAATTTGCTAAAGTTCACGGTGATTAATAAGAGTGATTTAAGAGAGTGCTTGGCAGCTGTTAGCTGGCTGAAAATATAAGCGATTATTTTTATTATTAAATAAATGGAGTTTATACAACTGGCTGCAATGTTTGCTAGCCATAACTTTTTAGTGCCTTTTTAAATTCACAGCATTTATTTATAATTTAAAGCTGCCTCCACCTTAATTGTATATTAAAAAATTTTAATTATTTGTCTTTAATACATTATCTCCTTACAATAAACATAAACTCTTCTGGGACCAAATTAAGGAATGTTAAGTAAGTCTCTCATAGGTTTATTAATTTCTATTGGGGTTAAACTAGAATAATCTTTCTAGTTAGCAATGTGACAATAAATGTCATGAATTCCAGATAAATTATACTCCTGACCATGCCATTTTATTCCCGAGTCTGAAGAAATAAAAAATAAAAAGGAAAGAGAATTGTTGCATGGATGTTTTGTACAAAATTATTTATAATAAAGTCACTGCTTTATTATTTACTTTTGTGGCAAAAATACTTGACATAAACAATATAAGAGAAGAAGGACTATTTGGGCTCATGGTTTCAGAGGCTCTTCTGGTTCATAATTGTTCTATGTGTTTGAGAAGACCATCATGGCAGTGGGAACTGCTCATATTCCACTGAATTGGAAGAAGAGAGAGAGAGAGATGGGGCATAAGACCCAGGGTCCAGTCTGTAAAGGTCTAACCCTAATGATTTACTGTCTGTAGCTAAGCCTCATCTCCTAAAAGTTCACCAGCCTTTCCCTACCATACACAAAAGTAGCACTATCCAAGGAGCAGCAACATTCAGAACATGAAACTGCAGGGAACATTTCTTATACAAACCCTAGCAACAGCAAACTAACGTACTTTGTTATAGTTTGTTTACACAGTGGGAAAGGAATGCCCTTCACAGAAAATAACCTTTGCATAGAATCTTAATAGCAGAAGAGATGCTTATGTTTTAAATGAAATAAAAACTGGATATAAATGTATGGATAAATGTGAGCCTAGGCAGTCAAAAAGGCAAATGAATAGCAAAATATCAGCAGTGACTGCCTCTGGGTGTAGGGCCTGGATTATGGCCTCATATTACACATCCTGACGGGGTTGACGGGTGTATCAATGATATTAGTAATATTAGACAAAGGTACTGATCCCGCCCTCTGCTACTTAAATAATCTTAGCAACATTTCCTAATTGTTGACTTAACCACTTCTTAAAATTCTTTTCTCTGAGTCTTGTCAACACAAGATGACATCATAATGCCTGAGCAAACAAGAAAGTTGATAATGGGTCAACATGATTAAAGAGCTGAGGATCATGACCATAAGCAACCTTCAGACTGTAACCTGAAGAAGCCCTCAACGTCTGTATTCCATGCCATCTACTCCTGGAGGATGCGGTTGAGATAGCTGGACTTGACTGACCTGGGTTTGTCTCCTTCCTGGCTGTTGCAAAGGTACCAAAGAGGATACATACTACCAAATGAAGCATGCGCATATTTTTGATTAGGCTTTCCATTGCGATGTGACTGGTGAAAATTTGAGGGGCATGCGTTCTAATACAACAATTGGCTAAATGCATGTATTTGAAGATGTATGATGAGCAGATAGGCCATGAATCGAACTAGGCCATCCACTTGCTTGCTGATTCCAAGAAAAATTCCATCTAAGATCACTGGGTTCTAGTTTCTGTTAAAAAATAAAAAGCCTGGTTGAGAAAGGGCTGGAAATAAGACCAGAATCTCAAGTGTAAATAGTCTCTGGCAACCCTTGGGCTGACTTGGTTCAATCCCCAAATATTGATCTTATAGTGACTATTCCGTAAAGTCATTGCATTAATATCAGAGTCCCCATCATCACTCACCCGTACCTCTCCTCATACCCTGTCCTTCCAAAGAGCAAAAAGTACCTCCAGTGAAACAGACACGACCCCCGCTGCTCTTTCCCCACACGCTGTAGCATCTTTGCCCTCACGTCTTCTACTTGTGGGAGCAATGCCACTGCAGTCTCCAGCCTGAGCTTGTCTCTGTTCAGTAAGCTTCCTTTTACTCTCTGTCTCAAGTTCATGGCCACATTATTAGCAAGGATTTCTCCTTTGCCAACTTGCCCATTTTTGCCATTTTCTGGAGTAGATGACAGATATATGAGAGTCCCTGCCACCAGAAATAGAAGCCACAATCTAAGTGGCCCAGCCAAGACCATGCAATAGACAGTAATTTATGTCTTTAACAATATTCACTGCAGGCCCTCAGCAGGTCTACTACTGCGTTCTTATCTGACCGACTACAGAAATAGGAGTTTTGTTTCCTGTTATTGCAGTCCTCATGGAGTTGGAGAAATGCTCCTGATTTCCTTCCATAACGTTTTCTTTCTAGAACAATCAAGACTGTAGTAAACACTGACCCCAGAAAAAAAGGGTTCATTTATGAATTTCCAGTAATGCCTGTGCTCCGAGCATTGTTTTCATCCTAAAAGATATGAAAGTTTAATTATGAATGTCACAGAGGCATATTTCATTTGCTTCAATCACTGACTCTGTCACCAGAGATTTCCCATAGCCAGGGGCTGTTGTGCCCAGAAGAAATGGTTGGGCAGAACTTCAATGTCTGACCTGTTTTCCCCAAGATTTCCTTAGGAATGATAAAGATGAAGCCTAATGCACTTACACTGGGAAATATTGAAGAATTTGAAGTTTTCCCATATTGTTTTTGTTCCCAGCTGTAACTGTAAGTTTGTCTGAGATTCCTCTTTTGGGCTCTTCAGGCTCTGAAAGTGTTATGTTGTCCTGAGCTAGCATCCCAGCTTCTCTTTTGGCTTCAGATTTCTTTCTTCCTTGGTCTTTTCATAGAGTGGAAGGAGACTATGTGCCTGCTTTATTCCGCTCTCCTAAGCTGCTGCAAAGTTGGTTCATGAGCCTGTGTTTGGAGATTTAGCTACCTCTATGGCCTTTCCCCTACTCTGCCTAGACTTCATGTTAAAATTTTTTTTCTTTTTCCTTTCTACTTCTTTTTTCCCCCTCCTCTGTCTGTTCTTTCATTCTTTCTGTGCTGGGGATAGAACTTAAGGCCTTGCTGTGACTGCACTGTCTTTGAATCAAAAAATGTCCTTATCTTTAGGATGTGAGGTCATGGTGGCATAAAATGACGTCAAAACTTTTGTCATTAAACTCTGCAACACACCTGTGGTTGTCAGACTGTGAGTGGTCTTTTCTCTCAGTGTGCCAGTGAACCCACTGAATGGTTTTTGGTATTCTAAACCTTTAAAGCAATGTTGGTGCCATGGAATAGTAGTTCTTTTCCGTGTAGCAAGCACTTCCTTAATGAAGCTCTTCTTTCTCTATTGTCAATAACACTTGGCAGTCTGGGTAATTCAGGGGACCCCAGAATGCCACTTTTTCCACCCCTACCACCAGTCAGGAATGGACAGGACCCAGCTCCAGCTTCTCATCTTGCTGGCCACAGACCCTGGTGTAGCAACAGTTGCATGATTCAGCCAAGGCTGTTCAGAGCCCTGTCTTGTCTCCGGTACAGCTGTCATAGGAGATGGCGCCTCATTTTCTAGATCACAAGTTGTGTGACATAGGCTCAGAGCTGCTACAGCCTGTCTGAGAACACAAGAACAGAGATGGTGCACACTGCTAAAGAAAATGCTCAAACAACACACTCCAATCTTGTGTTATTTGGGTTTAAGCTAGACTGAGTAGGGCTTTCATCATTTCTAACCAAACCCTAAGTATTTGGTATGGGTATTTGTTGCTTTAGGAATGTCTATCTGAGAGCATTTTAAGTAAGCCCATTTTTAACTTGCCATATACAACTGGAGAGACATTGGGGACCAGAGAAGGAGAACAGTTTCTTTCCAGGGACGTGTTCTGCACTCTGTCTGCGGGAATCCAGAAGGAAGGCCCGGGCAGGCCAGCGTTCTGTGGACTTGTTGAAATGAGGCTGTGTGTAAAACTCAAAACAAAGACAAAGAATAGTTTATTATCTATTTTCTTCAGCTCCTCCACAATAATTTGTATTTCACTGAGTTCCTCTCTGCTTACAAATTACTGAATAAGTCCTTAACTGAGAAATTCCAGATTGGCTCATTGAAAACCTTCTTAGAAGGCCAAGGAGCCATCTTGTGAGAAAATGCCCCAAACTCACAGAATTGACTCGAAGTTTCTTTTCGCTCCAACAGCATGCCTTTAAAGAAAAAAAAAGACTGAATAAATTTCTCTGTGTGTGCTCACGCACACCTATAGGTAAGCACATCTGTGCATGTGCACGTGAGCACAGATGCCTATTGGGACCAGAGATAGCAGACCCTCCTGGAACTGGAGTGGCAGGTCCTTGTGAGCTGCCTGATGTGAGTGCTGGGACCCAAACCCGGTTTCTCTGCAAGGACAGGGTGTGCTACTAACTGCTGAGCCATCTCTCCAGCCCTTAACTTTAGATAAGCAAAGTGGAGGCCACTGGACCAAAGATCGTTTGTTTGGTGCAGTTGGAAAGCATTGTTGCTGCTCAATTCAAAGCACCTGGAAGAATTTTCATTGACTGCCTCATCCGTGGGAGGTGGAGGGTGGGAACTGTCTTAACAGTAAAATTTATTCCTACATGAGGATGATTTTGTGTGCTTTATTCAGATTAGAAGTAAAAATAAACAACACAGACAACACAAGGGAAAAGATGAATCACATGACCTAAAAATCAGAATGTTCTATTCCTTGGTGCCAATCCATAACACGTGGGAATTTTTAGTGATTGACAGATGTAATAACTAACAGGGGATAGAAGCAAAATTGTTTGCTCATGATTGCGTGGGTAAAATGTGTTTGTTGATTTTTTTATCAAGACTTGTGGCTGATTTGGCAATGAGAACACCTTCACTGGGGTTGAGAAAGAGTCACAGTCTTGAAATTTAAAGCAGTAACACAAGCATGTAAATAAATCTGAACTTCTAAACAAAAGTCCGTAAATCTGTCTCCAAAGAGTACTAACATTCTGCTCATGCCTGCAAGAGAACTTGGCCCTGTATGTAAAGTGACTTAGGATCTGGTCAACAGCAAGATGATGAGAAGAAAAGTAAACAGAAATCTCCAGAATCTTTAAGAGTACTGAAAAGAGAGGTGTTTTAACTACTAGCTGGAGATAATCTGTTGTTTAGGTTTGGAAAGGAGAGCACGACCCTCAACATACCACCTCATTCAATCCGCTGCTAACAGTGTCTAGCAGACATGAGTCTGCAGTCGCCATTAAACTGGGTGTGATGTCATGGGTCAGATTTGGCACAGGTGTGTCTTTTTTTGGTTTTCCCAAGGCCACCTTCATTCTCAATTGTATCTACAGTAAATGGTACCCAGCCTTGGAGATAACAAATTTCCAGAGTGAAAGCCCAGTTCTAGCGTGTGCTTACTTCTGATTCACAGGCTTCTCACCACCAGGCAATGTCTAGAGTTATCTATTTCCCACTCTTTTGGGCCATTTTTATGATGCTTGAATACAGTTCGCAGATCTTCTGCTGTAACTCCTGGAAGGGAGTGACCATGGCATGAGTGAAGGCCGACTGTTGTAATCTCCTGGCCTGGTCTGTCACCTGGGTACCCTGTCGCTTTAAGAGACAAGCCCCACCCCCTCCCAACCTCCCCCTCCCAACCTTCTCTCTTTCTTCTGGAGAGGCAGCTTCTGCTTCTCTCTCTTCTCCCCCCTTCTACTCTTCCCCCCAATTTCCCCCTTCATTTCCCCCTCTATAACCCACTAAATAAACTCTATACCCAACCTCTCTCTGCTCTGTGTATCTATCTGTCTGTCTCCCTCTGAGACTTCAGGCCACCAGCCAGAGGACCAACCTAGGCCTCGGGTGACCCACTGCTGCTTCTCGTGGGGCAGGCCTCAGGTCACCCACGTTAGAGTTATAAATGATAACACCAACCCTGTGATGCCTCCATCAAAATTGGTCTTTCATTGCACCTATTACAACTCTAATGTGACCAAACCCTTTTATAACAAGGCAAAACTATCATTCAAACCTGTAGACTCGAGCATGAGAGAATATTGTTGATATGAAGAAAGGACTCCCTTAAAATGCTCAACGAATAGTACAGTGTGTGTTTTATTTTCTACCTACCTACAGAACTGCAGTGCTTATACAAGATTTAAAAGCATTTTCCTATAACCTTAGATAGTGTTTCTGAGTCTTCACAAATTAACGTCAAGGTTCTGACTGTAAGAACGTTCCCAGGCTAACCAAACCTTCCACAGTGACTAGAAAACAACAAAGAGAGACCCTGAAAGTGCCTGAAAGTTTCTCTGAAGATGATGGACAGTTTAGGGGTGGTTATCATATACATGCAGATGTCATTATTATCTTCTTTAGTATACATCTTCCTGGCATTACACTGTTGGAGATGCAAACCAGGTTCCATTACCTGTGGCTGAATGAGAAATGGCAGTAGAGGAAAAATAACCCTATTTATCTAGATCTCACAAAGAAGATTTTTGACACTACATCCCTTGGTGAAGCCTGTTTTCTGACTTTTCATCACATTTTTGCTTGCTTTAAGATGATTACAGGCCCCTTTAGGCCAGAAATAGGTAGCGGAATTTGATGTTTATATAATTAGGTATGGTTATCAAACTCAGAATAGATGAAGCTTTGCAAGTAAATGGGCCCTTCATTCAAGTCTATAAAGGCCTGGGTTTCCTAATATTACCAGCAGCTTCCATGGTCCTCAGAGTACACAGAGAACCAATTGGCTGTTTTGTAGAATATTTTCACAGTTATGAAAATTGACAATGTATCACTGTCAGGTCTATTTTCGTTTCCTGTCCTAGGAGGAAAGGTCTTTCCCTTGTTCTTATTAAATTTGAAAAATAAATAATCACAGCAGTATCTCAATAGCCCCACAAGCTTATATTATGCTACAAGAATTTAAAATAATTGGGCAATAAGTCACAGGAGCAGCAAAGGGGAGAACAGCTTGTTTCACTGAATAAATTAACTCTGGCTAGGTCTGCTGAAGATATGATTATTGATGGGTAGATGTCTTGTCAATGACCTTAAACTTGGTGGGGAAATAAAAATTATTCCCAAGTTGTAGCAATGAGCTGGCTGTAAATGACTTAGTGTAATTGCTTCAGAGGAAAAGTACAAATGTCTCAACTTCCCATCATTTGCTTCTGAACAAGGAAAAAGGAAACATACTTAAGAGATAAGCTATTGTCAGAATGCTGAAGGAATTTAAAGGCAAACATGTGAGTATCGCTGTGGGTATCCACGGTCTTTGAAACATGCGCTTTTTTTTTCCTTTGTGGCTTAAGCAAATGTTTTACTTTCCTAATATTGACCACCCTAATGCATGAAATATGAACTGGGAAAACTTCCCACTTCTTCCTTAACAGTTATGTTTTCGCTTTAAGAGATACAAGAGTTAGTTACTAAGGCACCATCAAGGGGCAACCTTAAAAAATTCTCATTGAGTTTTTGAAGGTGACTCACAATGATGGGAGTTAATTACTGTTATTACCTATAATTAATATTTTAAGTCTATGGGTGAAGGGGCTTCTAGACCTTTCTAATGCTGACAGCACCTGTCAGAGAAACATAAAGGGGTAGAACATGTTTTCAAAGTACCAAGGGCTTCTGCAACTTGCCTGAAGTCAAAAGTCACCGAGGAAATTGAAAGTGTACCCACAAATTCACTGCAAAATGTGTGCACTTCTTCTAGAAAATGTAGACTTAGCCACAAAAGGGTGAGACTACAAATACAGGCCAAAATGGGAATGTTATAGATGCCAGGACTATTACCCAAAATCCAATTTTCTCCCAAAGATACCAGCTTGAGGTCTATTGACCTGTAATGAGAGTCAGTGTACACAGATGACCCCTGATTAACTGGCCAACATGAAAAGTTAGGCTGCTTCTGGGAAAGCCCAAAGCAGGTGTGGAGGAGCACACCTGGAACCCCAGAACTCAGGTCCAAGGTCACCTTCCTCAGCTATGTAGGAAGTCAGAGGGTGGCCTTGGCTGCATGAGTCCCTGTAAAAAAAAAAAAAAAAACCAAGAAAATTGACAGCACAACAACACAATGATGAAAACCCCAAGGAGACATAGAAGGCTGTGGTTGCAGGATCAGCTACCTGATTTCAGTCAAAGCCACCAGACTTGTGAGAGGCCTGAGCATGCTTTTTCCTCCTGTCACTCTCTTTAGTGATCATCATTTTCAAGGTGCTTATCAATCATAGCCAAAATGGCTACTGATGATTCTTGATCACCATCTGCAGTCCTCATACCTTTACTCGTATGGCATCACCCCATGGCCATGCTTTACATCTGGAGTTCGGAACTGCTGACAAAGTTTTCTTCCCATACCGAAAGAAGCTGGATGTTCTCAGGCTTTCATAAAAATGAAATAATATGAAGGTAAAGTAGGGAACAGACAGAAATTAAGACAGCCGCACCCCTCCTCTCAGTACAGGAAAAGCTTTAAAAAAGCCGCATAGCCTGGGGTGAGTGAAAAGCCAAGAAGATGCAAGAAAGACAGCAAGAAAACAACAGCAATGGCAGCTGCCACTGAGTGCTTAGAACATAGAAAGAAGACAGCCCCGCTTCACAGCAGCGAGGAACGTCCCCACGTCTGTGCAGTGCTGATCTTAGTTTTCACGAGAGGCAGAGCTCGGGTTAGAACGCCAGCTCTAATTGACCCCTCTTCATCTACAGATTATCCACCAGTAGAAGAACTAATTCCTTGATAGAAGAATTACCATAATTCTCATCTGGCTCGGAAACATTCGAGGAAATACTGCCCAAGTGATTCCTCCTTAAATATGTATTTAATTTTCAATGTCATCAACTTTATGGTTAGGATCTTGCTCGAGAACATAGCTCTTCATTTGCTGCCATGGGATGGTGTTCAAACAATGAAAGGGAGGAATTGAGAACGTTCCTGAATATCAAAGGAACACATGATGTAGTCAGTGAAAGTGAAAATTGATAGAGATTTCGAAGTTGAACATAGATACACACACACGCACACATGCATGCGTGCTCTCACGCCCCACAGAGAACCTAAGTCACAGCTGTCCAGTATTAAGAAACTTACTACCATCTTTTTCAGGAGGCAGGAGATCAAGAACTTCGGTTCTAATTTATAAAAAGAACACAAGAGTTTCTGCAACCATGTCAGACATAAACAGTGATAGCCTTGAGCTCCTGGCCAATCATGTTTTTTTGCCCTCCCTGACCATCCCTATGAGGCTTTTGATCCAACAACTCCCTACCAGCATCTACTGCAGACTCCCTCTTTTACCCATGCCCCTGTGCTTTGTGGTCCCATTGGGTTTTAATATCAACATCTCCCAGATTTCACCTTCTTCCCTATTATCATTGCCACTTTAAACAATGGTTCTTAGCCACCTCTCATTCAGATGACCCCACTCTCACCTTGGCTGCCTTCTTGCTACCTTCTTGGAAACGCATTCTGGAGCTGACACAGTTTCAGGTAATGTATTAGAAGCCTGCTCTGAGAAGCGCAGTGTTTCCCCATTCCTTGCCAAATGAAAGCAGAGTGCTAGGCTGTGTGCTGCTCTCCTGCTGTCTTCTCAAAGGTTACATCCCTCTCGGGTCTCTGTGTTCCTTTTCAACAAAACTTTCTTCGGCAGCCTCACTTGTGAAAATGTGGTCGAGGTTATTAATAAGGAATAAAATGTCCTTTATTAAGGTTTTCTATAATTCATTTCCCTGTAATGTCTCCACAGAGCTGATGACCTTTGCCCTGTAATGCCAACTTTGATAACTTTGACTTGCTCTCTTTCAATGTCTTCAAAATTCCAGACTCACCACCCATTCTTCAATTTTAATAAAGCAATCTTTTTTTAACTGCCAGGGTTTCTAACTGTCATGGCCTTATGGAAAGTAGCTAAATCACTATCATGATTTCATGGCAACATCTTCTCTGAATCTAGAACTCTGTGCATGGTAGAAGTTCAGCAAGTGCCTACCCAACTGAATTCATGGGGGTTGAGAATATAGTGAACACTCGATATTTACAGAACATAATATAGGTCCATATGAATTAAAAGCTTGCTTTGTAAAATATAGTCATACAGCCCAGGCTTTCAAGGTCATAGAGAATGGGCTAAATTGGGCTTTGCAGCAATGCTGAATCCCAACCTTCAGGATTTCCATTGTGCCAAAGGATTAACAAAGCTCATAATTATGATGTTAGTAGGAAGGACATTGGATTGTAAAACTCTGAGTGTGTTCATTTTGAAGTATTGTTTATTTTGTTTGCTTCATTGGTAAATATTTTCTCCCTAGATGAAGGAAAGGAAATTTCAGTGCAAACAATCACAAGTGTCTATGGGGGGGAGGGCATGAGGAGGGAACTTCCTACTCAAGGCCTGACAGAGTTGGAAGAAATATTTTCTATTGTATAAAACATTTGTCTGCCACCATATAGTTCATAATAACCATGATTGCTTTCCATGGCTGGACATAGTCATTCTGTCTCCCACATGTCATCAAATAGCCTTATTGACTTTTATGGCCTGGGCATATGTTACTTTAATATATAACACTAATGCTCCAAGGTACAGTTTTGTGTGTGAAAGGCTTGCTTCACTGTGAGCTGCTTCCCTTGCAGATCTTAAGACTCGATTGGCATTCCCCACCCTTAGCTTTGCTTTGAACTGGTTTGATTTTTCTGTCTTTTCCGATTTCACCTGCATAAGCTGCAAGAGGAAGCGCAGTCCCATCTCTCTCACCTAGAGTGGACGCTTTAGATTCTTGTAGTCTACTCCCGAGAGTCTAAAGTATGTACTCTTCTGATAGACTGATAGCCCTTGCCCTGAGCCCTCAACACTTGCCTGCCTCCTGCACACAACCGATAACTCCCTCCAAAAAGACCTTGAGAAAGGAGGAGAAGACAGCACAGGCTTTCATCTTGACTGTCACTCTTTCCTTCATTAGGAAAACGTCTTTTCTGTGGCTAGATTTTTATTAAACTACAGGGCAAAAGTTTCTGACTGCTTTAAAAGATCCCCGCAGTCCAAGTAAGATAAGATTCAGAAAGACTGAGGGGGCTGAGCCAGAATAAAGTGATGCGGTAGAGAGCTGAGTGTAGAAAGGAGACCCCAGTGTCTGAAGGAGTCGTCTCCATGAGAACTGCCCTTTTTCTGCTCCTTATGATAGTGTATGGCATGGAAAATGGAGTCCCTGCTTACGGGACTCTAACTGCATTTGATTTCTGCTGCTACATTCCCATGCTAGGGCTGATAACAATTTCCATACTGGAGGGCTTGAAACTCACTTCCCCACAGTTCTGGAAACTGATGTTGGAAACAAAGTCTGTCTGTCTGTCTTTCTCTCCCTCCCTCCCCCATCTCCCTTCTTGGCTAGTAGATGCCCATTGTCTCCCTATGCCCCTAAAGCCTCTCTTCTCTCATGAGGACATCAGTCACACTGGATTGACTTCATGGTGTTAGAGTAGCCTGTATGTTTCTGTAGACACTGTCTCCAGATAAGTCCTGGTACTGAGAGTCAGGGTTTCACTGTACAATCGGGCCCAGTGCTCTACTATAACAATGATTTTCTTCCCTCTGAGCTGTGGTGAAGGTTTTTTGGGACTACTAAAATAAGTGTGAGCTATGTGTATTGTGCACTAAGTCAGCACCATCTCAGGAGTCATCTTTTTCTGATAGGTTAGCTAGCTTCTCTTGGGAAGGAAATAGATTTTTCATATTTAAATAGAAATAGAACTACTAATACAATTCCCAAAGTCTTCCTGCAATTTTATTATTTACTGAATGAGGCTTTGCCTACTTACATAGTTTTTAGTGGTGATGGGGCATGGTGAGATTGACTCCATGTCTTCAAACATAAGCATGCTCCACTGAGTTGCAACACAGCTTCTTGCTATCTCTCTAGTCTACTATATTTCTCAACAGAGGCCATTCTAAATAGGACCAAATCATGCATTGATTTTATGGGTATTGAACAGTTGCCAAGACAGTAGTTAGAAAATGTCTGTAGGATTACCTAGTCTCCAATTCAAGGAAAAAGAGCATCTTGAGTAATATATGGATTAAATAATGAAACACTCTAAAGATAGCCATTTGTCTTGAGTAGTTTTTACGTACACAGATTTATAAGCTGTCATCCGACAACAACAATAAAAAGAGAGTGAACTGTGCATTAGGACATTAACTGACTGTGTGTGCTCTCAGAGAATAGAGTATGTAGACTTTATCTTTTTATCTTATTATGTCAAAGGGCATTGTAAGACCGATAGCATTTATTGTCCATTATAGCTCAGAACAAAGATGTGTCTTTTTCTACTGAACAGGCCACTGTTCTGGTTAAATCACTGGCCAAAATGCCACCAAATTTTCACTAATGCTGAAATGGCATCATTATGGGCAAAAAATGAAAATTAGTAAAGATCTTGCAGTGAATTTTTGGAGAGATTAGTAAAAAAAAAAAACCCAAAGCAAGAGACATTAATTTATAAAAAGAACTAGTTGGATTCTCCCTCTTATAATAAAAGGTTCCCCAATTTCTGGAGCCCCTACATTCTATATTGATACAAATAAATCAGGAAAGGTAGGTTATAAGTCAGAAAAAATAAGTAAAGGGGCTCAAAGTCCATTTTATTCAGTTCAGAAATCAGAATTATATGTTATTCTCATGAACTTACTA
The DNA here is from genome assembly GCA_028555095.1 of Dicrostonyx torquatus. NCBI lineage: Eukaryota > Metazoa > Chordata > Mammalia > Rodentia > Cricetidae > Dicrostonyx > Dicrostonyx torquatus. Next base: position 4,741,369 of record JAQHUG010000130.1, read on the forward strand.
GATTTTTGTGAACCTCTTAACATGGTTACTGACTTTCAATATGCAGAAAAAGTT
>JAQHUG010000130.1:4747530-4757904 GCA_028555095.1 Dicrostonyx torquatus
TTAATTTTGCCTTTCTGGGAGAATGAAAGCATCCAATTAAGGAATCTTAAGACCACTGAGCAAATGAAGAAAGATGAATTATCCCAAGAAAAAGAATAAAATTGTCCTAATGATAGAGCCCATATTCTATCTTGACTTCCCTCAGTGATGGACTATGACCTGCAGTTGTCAGCTAAATAAACCTTATCACCTTCTGAACAGCTTTTATTTAGAGTGTTGTCACAGCACCAGAAATCAAACTAGAACAAGGCATTTGTAGAATTATCCAATTTGCTGGAGTGGAACTTGGAAATAATGAGTAAGAAAAGCGAAAGAGAAAATAAGACCATACATTTCAGCAATGAAGTATTTCTAACTGTAACACACACACACACACACACACACACACATTCTCCTATACATTCATACACATTTCAGTTACTAATGCTATAAATAGCTGCATTGTACCAATACTTTTAGGAGCGCCCAGATGCCCAGTGCTGTGTTTGTTTTTTGTGCTTTAGAAAAGAGGCACTGAAGATGTGGATACAGGAGGTTTATGAGTTCAAGTACAACCTAGGACCTATGATAAAATTCTCTTTCAAGAACTTCAAAATAGAAAGAGTGGCATCTCTTCATTTTGTTACCATTATCTTTATATATATTAGTGTTCATAAAATACCAACTAGTAACAGAATCATAGCATCATGTGAATTAAGATATGTTTTAAAGTAAAATTCATGTTAAATGTTATTTGAGGTCATTTATTGCATTTAGTCTATGTAATTTGACAACAATAATCACATTTGTTACTTTCTCATTGCTGTAAAAAAACAACTTTGAGGATGGAAAGATTTATTTTTGCTTGCAGTTTGAGAGTACAGTCCATCTTGGAGGGGAAGGTACAGCAGCGAGAACATGAGGAAGCTGCTGCTCACATTGCATTTATAGTTGTCAAGCAGAGAGACACATCTGGTGCTTTCCTCACTTTCCTCTTTTATTTTAATCTGGGACCCAAGTTTATGGGACGGTGGTACCCACATGCAGACTGGGTCTTCCCTTCTCCATTGAATGTCTCTGACATCCTTACAGGATTTCCCAAAGCTGTGTCTCCTAGGTGATTCCACATCCTAGCAACTTGGTAAGAAAGATTAACTATCATTTTTCAAGTAAATATTTATGCTATAGAAGAGTCTCTATAAAGATATTGCATTCTGCATATTTGATGAGATTTCTTTTATTTGAAATAAATTTCCAAATACTTTTATCACAAATAGTTTTCGAAGAGATAAGGAGTTTACCTCTAAGTCAAAGAATGGTATGCTTATTGTTCCTCATGAAAGATTCTGTTTCCCTAAACCATGGTTCATTTTCTGTAGTAAAGTTTGCTGTTCATACACACACTCTTTGAATCACAGTCCTAGAATCAGCCATAAGATGTCAGAACCTTCACAATGCTAGGATGGCAATGCCAGAGTTTCTTCTGTCTTAACTAAGAGACTTGTGTCTCTAACAACATCTGGAAACGGTGACATATTCATTCCTCAGCTTGCTCTTGGAGTAAAATTTTAAACCATTCTTCATTATTCTTTCAGTTTAATGGTATTAATAATTGTGTGTGTGTGTGTGTGTGTGTGTCATTTGTGAGGTAGTAGGTCTGTGCCATGTCATGATACATGGGTGAATTAAAGGCCAATTCTCAGGAGAATGTTCTCTCTTTCCACAGTGTGCTGCAGATCAAACATGGATCTTCAGGCTTGTACAACAAGTGTTTTTAAGCACAGAGCTTTTGGCCAACTCCCTTTCTCCAGTGTCTTTGGTATACAATATTCAAATTGTTTCAATTGAACAGGTGCACACTGTCATGAAAGGAATATAATGTATTTCTTCTGAGGTCTCATTAACAGACATCTCTGTTTTCTTTAAAATTATCTATCAAAGAAGAATGAAGAGTCTAACCACTGACTTTTCAACAAACAACTTTTCAACCAGCAGCCTGGTAATGAAATATCCCTAAAGCAGGGGTCTACCCAAAAGTTCTTTCTTGCATATTGGCTTTAATCTTGTGACACATTTTCAAAAGCAAGTGACATTGCAGCACAAGACAGTGCCACAGATTCTCAAGGACCTGGCAACCACAGTGAGTAGAAGGCCAGATGCCAATATTCTCACGGTTTTCAGATCCTAAAAAGTTGGTTAGAATATCAGGTGATAAAAGAGAAAGTGTGGAGGTTGACGTGCTTATTGAGACAGGAGAGGATCTTTCATCGCTTGGAGATTGCACGATAGCATGGCTACATTCTACACAACTTTAAAAATCAACACTGGCAAGTCTTAACAGAGACTCCCCTTCACGACCTGCCTGGTTCACTCTACACTCCTTGACTCAAATTTTAGTTTACTTGATAAGTAAAAGAGAGCAGACATAATCAGTAGAGGGTATGTGATCACTTGGAAATTTCTCCTGCAAGTAAATGCAGGACTTCATGGAAGAGCAACATCCCACTTAACTGATATTACCTAACCCCTATTAGAATGTTTTCCTTTGTTGCCATTCTCTTTCACCCAGGGGCTTAAAACCCTCTTAAGTCATTTAGTAAATGAAACGAGGACAAAGAGTAAAGAAAATGGAAAATGACGTTCTCATTATCCACCTTACTTGTTCAGGACTAACCCAGATTCTGAACCTCTCCTCTCTCTCCACCCAACCTACTTTTTGTGTGACTAGCTGTGTCCTGAAAAGATCTGCCTCACTAGTATTTTCATCAAACACATTGGAGAGATTTCAACAGTCCGCTCAGGGGCATCATCTCCAACATGTGTGTACAAAGAAGCCAACACTGACTAATGAGGTGAAATTTACCAGCTCACTGCACTGAGTTGCGCAACCAAGACCTCGCCCTGTCACCCCAAGTCTCCCCCGGTTATTTCTGTACTCCCCTTGGTGGGTCTCACCTGTGTGATCTGGAATCCCAGTTGCTTGTCCCACATGATATCCATCTGGTCACTTCATTGTCACCAGGTCTTTTTCATAGATGGCAGGCACACAAGCCACTGCTGTGCAGACAGTTTTAAGAGGGTGGTACTTTCCAAAGTCCAGGCTTCTGTAATGTTACTTTTCTCTTTGCTGTGACAAAAATACCAGGCAAAGCAACTTAAGGAAGGCTTTCCTTTAGGCTCAATTTGAGGGTACAGCTCATCAAGGCAGGGAAACCATGGTGGCAGACATGTGAGGCTCAATTTGAGGGTACAGCACACGCAGGCAGGGAAATCATAGTGACAGACATGCGAGGTCACCCCTGCATCTACAGTCAGAAGGCAGAGGCAGGTGACTGCAGGTGCTCATCTCACTTCCTGCATTTTACAGAGCATGAAACCCCAGCCCGTGCAAAGGTACTGCTTATATTTTGTGGATCTTGCCTCCTCGCTTCACTTACATCTTTCTGGAAACCCCCTCGTAGACACACCCAGATGAGTGTTTCCACAGCCAACAAACACTTCCCCTTAAGGAGGTGCTGGCTGCTGTGATCAGACTCCTCATCTCAGCTCATCTATTCTCTGGTTTGCTATGCAACAATTTCCTAGGACCCCAGCAAGCAGCAGAACCTGGAAAATTCAGTGATTCCTTCAACCAACAGCAATCTGCAGACCACATGCAACCTACCCAGCATCTTTACCAGCCCTGAGGATACAGTCACGGGCAGCGTTAGTGTCCCTGTTTGGAAATGACTGGCTTATGTCACGTTGACATACAACTGTTTAGCACAGCTACCTTTCCTGCGTAGCAGATGGTACTGCCTGTTGTGTTCTGGGCTCTCTTACGGGTCAGTCTGATCTAGGAAACCCCCCACTTGGTGCTTTCCTTTCAGGTAGTTTCAGGCTGTGTCAAAGTGACAAATTTGATAAAACACCCTCTGTTCTCCCCCGCTTTCTAACATCGTTCCCTTGCCTTTGTAACTTTTTCCTGAAACTCGATTCTTCTTTCATTCCCCCTTTCTTGTCTCCCCTTTGAAATTTTATTAAATTGTCACATTTACTCGTAAGCAGTTTTTAACTGAAGAGATGAATCTACATAATTTTTGTCATTTTATGGTCTAAGGTCATTTAAGGCATAGTAACTGGCATTAATTGGTTTACAGTGCATTCCTGTATCTGGTTTGGTTTGGTGTTGTTCCTATTACATTGGTTTACTTTCCCTTTGCTGAGTGCCAATGGGGTTGAGTCTCCCCATAAGCACTGTTCCCACTCCTTAGTAACTCCTTAGTAACTCAGAAGAGACATCCATTCCCAAAAAGGCCTAAATCACAGCACAGAGCAGGCACAAAGGAACTACCCCTCAGAGGTTCATGAAGCATGGTGGATTGTGATTTCCGAGCTGTCTCCACCATTTGGACCCAATTCCCTCAGCGTTCTCCCTGTGCCAGCCTACCTTACTCCTTGGCACCATGACCACTACCACCACCTTCAAGGGTGTGGGCCCCAACAGCAGAAATAGCTTCCAGGTTTTGCAGCCTCCAGGTAGTGGGTCCAATTTTTCATTAGGCTTTCATAAATCAACAGAACACCCTGTATGGAAGAACAAAATGGCCTCTAATGTCTCTGGGACACCTTAAGAAAATCCTCCATCTTGGGCCAAAACAGTAGGTGCCAAGTCCAGTGGTGACAGGAAAGATTCGGAGTTGCCTGGAACACCAAGGAAAATCCCGTGTGAAACAAGCTCTGAAGACTTCTTAGACCCCACGGGAGAAAGTGAGATGCGTGAAAATGTGGACACAAACTTCCAAGCCAACCTGGGGCAGATGAAGAGACGTCTGTGTTCACTGGTTTTGTGTCCATCCCTATGGACCTGACCCCAGTGCCATCCAAAAGAAACCCTCCCGGCAGCAAGTCTGACCTGGTCCTGAGTTAGCTTCTTCTGTTGGAATTCTGTCCTTCTGTTTGTTGTTTCCATGCACAACATGAGCCTAACTATACATCTTTCGGATTTGTTTCATTAAAAGAGAAGTACTTAAGGAAGTAAAGAAGGAAGAGAGAGAGGAAAAGAGGAAGGGAAAGGAAAGAGAGGAGAGGAGAGGAGAGGAGAGGAGAGGAGAGGAGAGGAGAGGAGAGGAGAGGAGAGGAGAGGAGAGGAGAGGAGAGGAGAGGAGAGGAGAGGAGAGGAGAGGAGAGGAGAAAGGATGAAAAACTATTCATGACCAAGAAGGGCAGCATGACCCATTCGACACAATGTAACTCCCCAACTGCTGAGTCCAAAGATACTGAAATAGGTAAGGAGCTGTATGAAGAATTGAAACCATACTTGTAAGATTATAACTGACAAGATGGCTCAATGGATAACGGTACTTGATACCAAGCCTAATAATAAAATTAAATTAAATTAAAAATAAAATAAATATTAAGGGACTTTTTGCTTTAACTAGCATGAAAAAGTAGGGAGTTTGCTTCAGTATTTAGACATGAATAAGGGCTTTCTCAGTAAGACTGTGCTAGTTCAAGAAATAAGAACAACAATTCACAAATGAGATCTTGCAGATATATTTTTGTTTCTGTATAGCAAAGGAAAACATCATTCCAGCGAAAAGGCCACACACAGAAGGGAGGAAATCTTCACCAACTTTACTAACAGGATATTAGTCTATCAAACAAACCAAAGCCCAAACCCTGAAACGCCTTCCCCCTCACAGCTGTCTGTAAACTTGTGCAAGCACAGTGAGAATCAGTACCGAGTTCCTTCAAAAACTAAAAATAGATCTGCCTTGTGACTCAGACACACCACTTGATGTAGGATGTCCTTCTGTGTGCTGTGAATATGTGTTTCTCTCATTGGTTTACAAATAAAGCTGTTTCAGCCTATGGCAGGATAGAATATAACTAGGCAGGAAATCCAAGTAGACATAGGAAGAAAACGAAGGCAGGAGGAGAGAGATGCCAGAGAGCTGTCCATAGAACAGGATGCCAGAACACCTAAGGCAATGCCACGGCCACATGGCGATATACAGATTATTAGAAATGGGTTAATTTACAAGTGAGAGCTAGCCAGTAATAGCCTAAGCCACTGATCAAACAATTATAATTAGTATTAAATTTCTGAGTGGTTATCTTGTAAGGAGCTGTTGGGACCAGTGGGCAGAGAGATCAGTGGGACCCAGCAAGATGAAGAAAAGTCTCCATTTACAACCACTCCTAAGAATTTACCCAAAGGCTTCCAAGTTTGCATATCACGTAGGCACCTTCACACCCATCTTAAATATACACAACTTTCGCTTAACAATTTAACAATTAATTAAGAATGTGCAAAAAAGAAATATAGATAAAATTAGATAACAGCATACATAGGTATTAAAGTTTTCCAAGGTGAAGCCATAACTCATTCACATCATGGAAAACTAGTTTCACTGACAGCCAAATAGGAATTGAAATATTCTTTTCCTATTATAATTAGCATTTCAGATAAGTCCTCAATCCCATCGAAGACCTGAGAAGGAAAATAATATTACTTGAGTAAACAGGAAGTGCAATCAAGCAACTCCTAAAATGTGCAATAAATGACAGAGACAACTAGTTACCTGGGCACCCAAAGTCTCATTTGCAATGTTGGAGCAACCAGTTTTGGCTAAGGCCTAGAGTAACTGACAGACCATTTTCAGAGGCAGGTAAATTTTCTGAACCGTCCTACCCTGTCTTGGCAAAGTTTGGCAGACTTTCTTCTTGTATCCTGCTTTTCCTGTCTGGACATTGTGCATTTTGTCAGTGGTGGAGGCATGGGCAGTTCTTTGTGCAAAGGCCAGTTTTGCCAAGAAAAAAAAAAGATCCAAGTAGAGTGACTTTGGTGTCAAAGTCAGGAGCAATCGTGTCTCATGTCAACAGAACCCTATGTTAATTAAATGTATATTATACAATTCTTTGAAATGTTTGAAGATTTCCTATCTATGCAGGATATAATCTCTATGTATCTAAAGAACCTGATTAGTTTAACTATAAGTGTAACAACCATGTATGACTATTAACCTATAATACTTAATACCTATACAACTTAAAGAGTAAGCCTTCATATTCAAATATTAAACAATCTTTAAACAACGGTGCAGAAAATTAGGACAATGACCTCAAAATGTAAAGAATATTTAAATGTCTTGATCAGAGGTAGACAATAGTAGTGCAATATGATAAACATACCCTAAAGTTGTATCAACATATAAAATGTCTTAAGCATACAATATGACAAAATAACCTTGCCTAGGTGTACAAATATTGTAAACAGAAATAGGAGCATATTCAATATAACAAATATAATTTGAATTTGTATCAATGTATAAGAATCTATACCATAATCTATCCCAATATAAATTGTCTATAAATAATAACTTACAAGTATTCCCTCTATTACTCACTATTATTATTAGTTTATGTTTGCTCACACTAAACCACCTATTAGCCCATTGAATTTCACCCTTTTTTTCAAAGAAGATCCCTGAGCCTACATAATTTCTAACCCAACTCTCAACCCTATACCAGCTATAGCAACCCCTAATTGGTGCCCCTAACCCTGAGAAGAGGGGACATCATCTTCTAGAATTTCTTCCAGCTGTCATGGGGGCGATGTTCTTTCTATGGGATCCTGTGAAACTAAAATGATGGTTAAGTTTCAAGATTACTGTCTGGTATAATTGAAAATAGTCTCTGAGCATTCAGTAGGGTTTTTCTGAGGTTCCTATGTGAAGTTCTGGCCAGAACGCTGTAAGAATGCACACCATTTCAGCTAAGCAAGTTGGAATCATTTTGAGCAGCTAGTACCCAAAACCAATCTTAAAGTAGTGCTATCAGCATCATGGCATCATATCAGCCAGGTGGAATAATTGTTGTGGAGCCCCATCTTCTTCCTAGAAACTTCAAAGATTACTGCAGGAAAATTTATTGTTCATTTTGGAAAACTTGAACATTATTCATATAGACATAAATTCAATGAAAGGTACAATAGAGACAAAAATAGGTATGGAGAAAAGTAAAATTTTTCCTAAATTCTTTCTGTCCTGTACCATATATTCAGAGCTTTGGGAAGTCCTTTGGATGATAAACTCATTGAATGTTTATCTTCTTTTCATGGAAATGTCTATACAGTAAGGAGATCCCAATTATAATATATTCCTGGTGATAACATGAAAGGAAAATCTAGCAAATCACATAATGGTTTGAGCTGCCCATGCTGTGATTTTGAGTGCTTCTACTTTATATTTCAATTATAGGCCAAAGAAGGAAGCTCTGAAGACTGTTTTTCCTTCATCTGTATTCCAATACATGATATTCTTGTGCTCTTGGTCTCTCCTAAATCCAGAAACTGAAGCCAATTGCAAACCACTTAGCATATTCAAATCAATATTCATCCCAAGAGTTCCACAGGAAATTCCATTTAACAAATGACCCACAAAGCTCTCTTGGTTTTCTGTGCCTTCAGTTCATATATGACCTGATTTTTTTTTAGTGTGGGCTTTGAGACACCATCTTGAATATCTTTATTTTTCTTATGTAAGTATTTTGGTCATTACAATTTATCACAAGTTTATTTCAGCAAATGACAACTTCTTAAGCCTGAGGCTAGGTTGTTGGGGAACTAAACATTAGGTTTCAGGATAAGTAAGAGTCCAGATTATTTTACTTAAGAAGACTTCACAGTGCCTTGTGAGACACTTAGAAGATGAGTAATAATTAGTTTATTCTGAAAGCTTCCCTTCAGAATAATGACAATTCACACAAAATTAGAGTTTGTATGATCTAAAACCTTTTTTTGTAACTGGGAATGGGCCACACTATTTTAATAAATACAATTTCCATTTAGAAGCTTAAATTTGTAGAAGACATGAAGGAGATAAAGGAGTTAATCAAATGGATGTTAGGGCGAGACCTCCAATAAAGGGACAACTAGAGCCAAGTTTCTAAAGCAGAGCGTATACCAGCTCCACAATGAAACAGGACAGTGTGGCTGCAAAGGAGGGAGCTAGTGGAAGAGAGAGGTAGTATGTTTCAAGATTCTCTTCTCCTCTATTGTATATTCAATGAAGAGACATCAGTAGCTGTTCAGAAAAGAAGTGATATGAACAACCCTCAGAAAAATGAAATCACTTTAGGTTCCCTAGGATCAAGAGGGAGAATCTGGGCAGCTACAGCAGTAATTTAAAGAAGCAATGATGGTGTTCAAACCAGAATGGCCACAATGGAGATGAGAGAAGGTATTAGGTACTACAGTATTTTTTCTTTCTTGTTTTTTTATTATATTTTTTTTAAAAAAGAAAACCAACTATCTCTTTTTTTTCATTATACATACTAATCAAAGTTTCCCCTCCATACCATCCTCCCATTCCTTCCACATATCCTTCCACCCCAACCCCATCCAATCCTCAGAGAGGATAAGGCACTTGCTTTGGAGAAGGTCCAAGGTCTCCCTACTGTATCTAGGCTGAGCAAGGTATCCATTCACAGAAAAATCGGTTCCCAAAAAGTCAGTACATGCAGTAGGGAAAAATCCTGGTGCCACTGCCAGTGGCCCCTCAGTCTGCCCCTGCCATGCAGCTGTCAAGCACATCCAGAGGGACTAGTTTAGTCCTATGCTGTTCCTTCCCAGTCCAGTTGGAATTGGTGAGCTCCCGTTAGCTCAGGTAGACTGTTTCACTGGGTGTACCCATCATGGTCTTGACCTTTACTCAGATTCTCAACCTTCCCATCCTTCAACTGGATTTTGGGATCTCAGTCCAATACTCCAAAGTGGGTCTCTGCTTCTGTTTCCATCAGCTGCTGGATAAAGGTTCTATGGTGATATTTAAGCTATTCATCAGCCTGACTACAGGGCAAGTCAAGATCAGTTCCCCTCTCCTTTATTGTTTAGGGTCTTAGCTGGAGTCATTCTTGAGGATTCCTGGGAATTTCTCTAGAGCCAGGTTTCTTGCTAACCCTATAATGGCTCCCTCAATCAAGATATCTCTTTTCTTGCTCTCATCTCTGTCCTTCCTCTTTCTCGACTATCCCATTCTCTCAAGTTCTCTTACCCCTCCTTTTCTCCTCTCCTCTTTCCCTTCCATCCCTTCTCCCCCCCACCCCATGCTCCCAATTTTGTCAGACAGTCTTGTCTGTTTCCACTTTCCAGGTGGGTCTATATATGTTTTTCTCAGGGTTCACTTTATTATTTAGCTTCTCTAGGATAATGAACTATAGGCTCAATATCCTTTGTTTATAGCTAGTATCCACTTATGAGTGTATACATACCATTTCATCTTTTGGGCTCTAGGTTACCTCACTCAGGATGGTGTTTCTAGTTTTTTCCCTTTGCACACAAAATTCAAGATGACATTGTTTTTGAGTAGTACTCTAATGTGCAAATATGCCACATTTTCTTTATCCATTCTT
>JAQHUG010000130.1:4759404-4790411 GCA_028555095.1 Dicrostonyx torquatus
TTACATTAAATCTATAGATCACTTTTGGTAGGATTTTTACTTTGTTGACCCTACCTATCCAAGAGCATGGGAGGTCTTTCCATTTTCTGGTATCTTCTTCAATTTCTTTCTTCAAAACCTTAAAGTTTTTGTCAAGTAGGACTTTCACTTCTTTGGTTAGTGTTACCCCCAAGATATTTTATAATATTTGTGGCTATTGTGAAAGGTGATGTTTCTCTGATTTGCGTCTCAGCTTCTTTATCATTTGTATACAGGAGAGCTACTGATTTTTTTTGGGGGGGGGGTTGATCTTGTAACCTGCCACATCACTGAATGTATTTCTCAGCTGTAGAAGTTCTCTGATAGAGTTTTTGGGGACATTTATATATACACTATCATATCATCTGGAAATAACAAAAGTTTGACGCCTTCCTTTCCAATTTGAATCCCCTTGATCTCCTTTAGTTGTCTTTTGCTATAGCCAAAACTTCAAGAACTACATTGAAGAGATATGAAAAGAGTGTACAGCCTTGTCTTGTTCCTGATTTTAGTGGAATCACTTGATTCCACTTTGATTTTCTCTCCATTTAAATTGATGTTGGCTGTCAGCTTGCCATATATTGCTTTTATTATATTTAGGTATGTTCCTTGTATCCCTGATCTTTCCAAGACCTTTATCATAGGGGGTGTTGGATTTTGTCAAATGCCTTTCCAGCATCTAATGAAATGATCATATGTTATTTTGCTTTTATTTTCTTTATATGATGGATTACATTGATAGATTTTTATATGTTGAACCAGCCCTGCATCTCTGGGATGAAGTCTACTTGATCATGGTGGATGTTTTTTTGATGTGTTCTTGGATTTGGTTTACCAGTATTGTATTGAGTATTTTTGCATCCATGTTCATGAGTGAGACTGCTCTGTAATTCTTTCTTGGTTGAGTGTGGTTTTGGTATAAGAGTAACTATAGCCTCGTAAAAAGAGTATGGCAATGTTCCTTCTGTTTCTATTATGTGGAACACTTTGAGGGGTATAGGTATTAGCTCTTCTTGAAGTTCTGGTAGAATTCTGCACTAAACCCATCTGGCTCTGGACTTTTGTTGGTTGGGAGGTTTTTGATGACAGCTTCTATTTCCTTGCAGTTTATAGGTTTATTTAAATTGTTCACCTGGTCTTGATTTAATTTTGGTATATGGTAACAATCTAGAAAGCTGTCCATTTCTTTTATGTTTTCCAATTTTGTAAAGTACAGGGACTTTTTTTTAAGTATCACCTAATGATTCTCTGAATTTCCTCATTGTCTGTTGTTATGTCCCCTTTTCATTTCTGATTTTGTTTATTCGAATTTTCTCTCTCTGCCTTTTGACTAGTTTTGATAAGGGTTTGTCTACTGTGTTGATTTTCTCAAGGAACCAGCTTTTTGTTTCATTAATTCTTTGTATTGTTTTCTTTGTTTCTATTTTGTTGATTTCAACCATCAATTTGATTATTTCCTCTTTTCTACTCCTCCTGGGTGAGTCTGCCTCTTTTTGTTCTAGAGCTTTCAGGTATGGTTAATGTACTTTAAAGACAGGATTTCCTAAGAAATGCAAATGCAAGCAACAAAGATGATCCTAATGTTTTGGCTTTGAGCAAATGGAAACAAAATACCATAAACTACACTAGAGAGAAACAGATTTCTATGAATACAGGGTATTAGAATTTTGCTTACTACTGAATGTGGTCCATGCCTATAATCCAACACTCAATTATTGGGAGTAGAAGAACCAAAAGTTCAAGGTCATATTTAGCTACATATGAAATTCAAGGCTTATATGTACTACCCAAAACCTTATCTCAAGTAAAACAAAGAGAGACATAGAAGAAAATGAAAAATTATTTTTTAATTTTTTTCCATTTTACCTATTAACTCCAGTTCCCCCTCCCTTCCCTTTTGTCACCTGTCACCTCTCCTATTCCCTCCCCATTCTCTCCTCAGAGGGGGCAAGTCCTCCCTTGGAGAGTTCAAAAAATTTGATATACCAAATTGAGGCAGAACCAACCCTCCCCCGCAAATATCAAGGCTAAGCAAGGTATCTCACCATAGGGAATGGGCTCTTAAAAACCAGTTCATGTATCCAGGATAGATCCTGGTCTCACTGCCAGGACCAACCCAAGTAGATCAAGCCATGTAACTGTCACTCACATTCAGAGGACTTAGTTCAGCCTATGAATCCTGAGTCTGTGAGCTCCCACTAGCTCAGGTCTGCTGTCTCTTTGATTTTCCAGATTATGTCCTTGACCAGCCCCTTGTCCATAGGATCCCTCCTTCCTCTCTTCAACTAAGTTCCAGGAGCTCAGCCCAGTGCTTAGCTGTGGATCACTGCATCTGCTTCTATCAGGAATGGAATGTAGGTTCTATGATGACAATTAGAGTAATCACTAATCTGATTGGAGAGGAAGGCCAGTTCAGGCACTCTCTCCACTATTGCTAGGAGTCACAGCTCAGGTCATCCTTGTGGATTCTTGGGAATTTCCCTGACATTTGGTTTCTCCCTAACCCATAATCTCTCTATCAAGATATCTCTTTTATTGCTTCCGCTCTCCATCCCTCCTCCAACCTGACTATCTGGAGCTCTCATGTTCCCATTTCCAACCCCTCCCTTCTACACAACTTTCCAGTTTACCTGGGAGGTCTTAACTATTTCCCTTTCCTGGGACCTTACATGTGTGTCCGACTTTGGATCCTCCTTTTTACCTAGCTTCTCTGGGGCTGAGGATTATAGCCTGGTTATTCTTTGCTTTACATTTAATATCCACTTATGAATGAGTACATACTGTGTTTATCTTTCTGGGCCTGGGTTACCTCACTCAGGATGCTTTTTTCTAGTTCCATCCATTTGTCTGCAAATTTCAACATGCCCTTGTATTTTACTGCTGAATAATGTTCCATTGTGTAAATGTATCACATTTTATTCATTCTTTGGTTGAGCGGCATCTAGGTTGTTTTCAGGTTCTGGCTATGATAAATAAAGTGGCTGTAAGCATAGTCAAGCAAATGTCTTTGTGGAATGATTGTGCATCCTTTGGGTATATGTCCAGGAGTGTGGTATTTCTAGGTTTTGAGGTGGGTTGATTCCCAATTTTCTGAGGAACTGCCAAAAGTGGCTTACAATATTTCCACCAGCAGTGGAGGAGTATTTCCATTACTCTATCCTCTCCAGCATAAGGTGTCATCACTGGTTTTGATCTTAACCATTCTGATAGGTCTGGTATCTAAGAGTCATTTTGTTTTGCATTTCCATGATGGCTAAAGAGGTTGAGCGATTCCTTAAATATATTTTGGCCATTTGAGTTTCTTCTGTTGAGAATTCTCTGTTTAGATCTGTATTCCATTTTTTAAATTGGATTATTTGGTATTCTGATGTCTGGTTTCTTGAATTCTTTATATATTTTGGATATCAGTTCTTTGTTGGATATGGTGTTGGTGAGGATCTGAGAAAATAAATTTTAATTAGAGATGCATTCAGCTTTGGATGTCAAGAAGAGACTGGCTATATGAAGCTGAGGTTCAGAAGGTGTATGGAATTGATCCATATAGTTATTGTTGTGGATATATAAATGACCTTGGAATCTATAACTTTAGGAAAGAAGTGGTAGAGAGTGTCTTCCAGTTTCATTTCTGTTCCAATGACAGATATTATGATAAAAAGCAATTTAGGGAAGAAAGTTTTTATTTGACTCACAAATCCAAGTTTCAATCCATTATTCCAGGGAATTCAAAGCAGGAATTTGAAACATCACATCCACAATCCATGACAGAGAATAAACACATGGATCCTTGCTTGCTGTCTACTAACTTCTGCCCCTATACTGTTCTGGAATGGAATCCTTATCTGCGGAGTGATGTCACCCACAGTGGACTCAGTCTTTCTATGTTGATGAACAATCAAGACAATCTTCTGCAGACATGTTCACAGGTCAATCTAATTAAGACAATTCCTCATTAAACTTCCTCCCAGGTTATTCTAGGTTGTATTAAATTGACAGTTAAAATTAACCAGCTTGAAGTGGGAGGGAAAGATGGCTGAGTTTCTTGATACTCCAAAAATTCATCATCTCAGCATATGGGGAACTAGAGAAGAGTGATTAGTTGAAGAGCAGAAAAACCACCAGAAGCAAGTCTCTTACAAACAAATAAACAACAAAATTAATCACGGTGAAGGGAATCAGCAGTTGTGTCATTGGTGGTTGGCATAGGTCCTATGCCAGAGGATCATGATGGAGAATGAGTCATTAGATTAAACAACTTGAGATCAAGTTGTAATTTCAATGCAGACATGGGGTGAAAGTCTGACTAGGATTGCTTTAAGAGTGAAAGGAGTAGAATAAATGACTGTAGCATGAATAATAAAAACCCAGAGATAGGTATTGAATTCAAATCAAAGATCAGAAAAGTAAAGCAGCCAGTCAATAGCTCTTACCTCTATGTCAGATCAAAATGGGTGATCCTGCCTTCACGAATCCTCACAATGAGACTGAACCTGAGACCTGACTCCTCCCACCTAATATTCCTCTCTAGTGCTGGGATTAAAGGCATGTACCATCACTGCCTGGCCTCTTGTGTGGCTGCTGGGATTAAAGGTATGCGACACCACTGCCTGGCTATATTACTGACTATTGGGATTGCTTTACCCTCTGGTCTTCAGGCAAACTTTATTTATAAAACATAAATAATATACCATTATATTTCCCCTTTTTGTCTAAAATAAAAAGAAGGCTATAACTAGTATAAGAAAAACTATATACAATAAGTATAATAACTATATACAATATATAGACAATATATACAACTATATACAATATATAGACATCAACAATGTCTAGTGCATTTGGTTTTGACAAATTCAGAGAAAATACTCCCCTATCTGTCCTATCTTAATAAGTCCAAGGTCTTGTACCTAATTTCCGTTCTATCATAACTTGTATTACCATCCCAAACTATCTTTTGATATATCTCAACCATATATACTTTACATGTCTTAAGTGAATTGCTTTTCTGAGTCTCATATATGATGAAAACTATAACCATCTGGTCTTCAACTGCCTCAGAGACATTAGAAGTAAATAATATTAATTGAGTAAGCAGGCAGTGTAAGCAAGCAATTTCCAAAACATGTAAGAAATGATAGAAACAGCTGGCTGCCTGGACAGTCACCCAAAGTTCCTCTGCGACTTTGAGGTATCTATCTTTGGCCTACAGGCCTAGAATATCTGACAATCTTTTCTATGAAGCAGGGTTTTTTAAGGACTGTCATACCTTGTCTGGGCAAGGTTTGTCAGTCACTCTCTTTCTGTCCTGCTTGTCCCATTAGGACAGCACATTGTCGGTAGTCAAGGCTTACATTTGCCACAAAGAAAGCAAACTCCATGTGGAGTTTTTTGATACCTATCATCTTCTTTGAAGTAGATTGGTGCTACCAGGAGCAAACATGTCTCATTGTCATAAAAGAAAAAAAAACGTAGGTTATTAAAACATATTAAATGCCATATTCTGTAGATTTCTGAAGTATTTTAAGGTCACCTATCTATTTAAAATATATCTCTGTTTGACCTTGAAAACATACCTAATGTGTCCAGTAACCAGGCAGTAAGTATAGGTGGGGTAAACAGACTAGGAAAATTCTGGGAAGAGGAAAGATAGAAATGCACTCATCATCCAGAAGTAGAAGAAGCAAGATGAGAATGCATTACTGAGAAACTGTACCAAGCCATGTGACTAGACTTACATAAGAATTATGCATTAATATAAGTTGTAAGAGGTAGCTAGAAATAATCCTAAACAATTGGTAAACCAGTTTATAATTGATATAAACCTTTGTGTGCTTATTTGGACACCGACTGGCTGTGGGACTGGGCAGGACAGAAACTTCCATCTACTATACACTATATAATATATATTATAAAATTTATACCTTAAGAAAAGTTGTTAAAGAGTCAATATAAAATCAAAGGCTTATGAGATTGGTAGCAGTGAAATAGTCCTTAAATATTTGCTTTTATTCTGTCCCATATCAGGTAGCTCTTTTGACATGAGACAGAGATTTAGATATCACTTTAATAAGTGTACCTGAGTTTAGAGAAGGAGAGAACTACAGTCCAACTACACAGCAAGCTTTAATATTTAACTAAATTTGGACTACAAAAGACCATTTGCATTATATGTCTGTAGAGAATAGCAGAAACAAATATTTGGGAAGATTTATGAATATTTATCCTGTTGGAAATCTGATATCAATAGGCTAATTTATTCTTTTTCTTGAGACATTTTTTTATTCTGGATGGTTTGTCCTTTTTCTTCAGGTGTCTCATTTGTCAAATAGCTTTCAGATTCCTTAGCTAGATGCCTTTATTCTCCTGAAAAGACAGAAACAAAACCTTTCCCCAATCCCAAATTTTAGGGAGATTCTCTTTTGGCAAGATATATCTGATCAAATGAAAAGCATATGTTAGTTTAGATTAAATGGCCATTATATTTGATGAACTATCATCTCTTCTAATTAAGAGGTGTCTCTTGGTCAAATCAAATCTTTATCAATTTTGATTCTATCCATAGCTTTTCTTCTCTTGTGGAAACAAAACCAAACCCCTTCTGCAATATAACATATGTCCTGGTTTCCATTCTGAGGTCAGTACATCTTTAAAATATATTGGCTGATTGAGTTCCATAGTTTTTCCTACTATCCAATGTCTCTCTGCAGCTGTTATTCCTTTCTCATTGGCATTTAGAAAATTTAAAGTTAATCATTATGTAATATATTTCTGGAGGTATTTATCATGCCTTTCTGTTTACTTAACATATTCTTTAGAGTTTAATTTGATCTTTATATAAATGCCTGTTCTGTAGGATTGTATGGTATACCTGTAACATGCTTTATATTATAATAAACAAAAAACTGTTTCATTTTCTTAAAGACATATGCTGGAGCACTGTCTTTCTTTATTTGTACAGGTATATCTATGATGGCCATAACTTCTAGTAAATGTGTGATAACCAAATCAGCCTTTTCTGAACTCAAATCAGTTGCCCATTGAAAACCTGAATATGTATCAATGCTGTGGTATACATATTTTAGTTTCCCAAATTCTAAAAAATGGTACACATCCATCTGCCACATTTCATTCCTTTGAATACCACTTTCTGCAGGTAGTGATGTTTAGTTGTATAAAGAACAAGTAGGACATTTCCTTGTTTTGTTTTCATTTGATAGAAATGTTTTTTAAAAGCTTTGCTATTGACATGATGCTTTTTAATGAATTTCTGATGCCTTTAACACATTACCAATCCATAATTGATCAATTTCTGCATTACCTTGTGCTAAAGGACCTAGCAGACTTGTATGGGATCAGATGTGTGTTATGTATATGGAATGATTCCTATTCCTGTTTGTATCTTGTAGCTGAATAAACAATAAAATCAATTCCATGTCATCTGGTATAAATTCAGCAGTTTCAATAAGCAAAACAACTCTTTCTGCATGTTGTAAATCAGCAACTATGTTGAAAAGTTCTTTAAAATCCTTAGTACCATAAGAATAGCATATAATTCTGACTTTTGGACAAAATCATGAAGGCTTTGATCCACTTTACTTAAATTTTCTGATTTGTAACCTGCTTTTCCTGATTTATTTGCATCAGTATAGAATGTAGGGGTTCCAGTTATTGGTGTGTCCTGTACAATGCAAGAAGGATCGAGTTAGTTCTCTTTATAAGTTTAATTATTTTCCTTTTCGGATAGTTCTTGTTAATCTCTCCCAAAAAATTACTACAAGATCTTTGCCAGAGTTCACCTTCTGCCCATATTTGTCAATTTCATCATTATTAAATGTGACTATAATTTCTGCTGGGTCTATTTCTGCTAGTTGGTGAAGTCTTAATTTTCATTTTAGAATTAACTCAGAATTTTTTCACATAAGTTTTTAATGTTTTTACTCAGTTTATGTGGTAAAAAAGACCTATTCTAAGATAATATCTTCCTTCTGCATTAAAATTTCTGTAGGGGAATGTTTGGAGGGTAATATGACCAGGATGAAATTAAGATTCAGATCCACATGGTCCACATGTGCCTTCTGTAATTTCTCTTCTGTTAAAGTCAATTCTCTCTTAACTTCAGCTGATAATTCCCTGGGGCTATTTAAATACTTATCATCATCTAAGGTTTTGTTTAGGTTAATCAGAGTCAGGTTTTATTCCAATAGTGGACCATAGATGGGAAATATTTCCTAGCAATCTTTGGAAGTCATTAATAGTCTGCAAAAAAAAAAAGAGAGAAAAGAAACTCTCCTAATTTGCACTTTTTGGAGTCTAATTTTTTTGTAAACTTATTTTATAGCCTAAATAATAGACTCTCCTCTTTGTATTTTTTTCAGGAGCAATTTATAATCTCCAATAAGACAAATTTTTCTTCTTCAAACATTCTTTCTAAAGTATCTACAGTTGAATCAGATAGTAACATGTCATCAATGTAATGGTAAACTATAGACTCAGTAAATTGTTTACATATCATTTCCAATGTCTACCATATAAAATACTGGCACAGGGTGTGGTTATTTAACATTCCCTGTGAGAGAATCTTCCATTGATATCTCTTAGCAGGCTGAAAATTATTATAAGTATGTACCATGAAGGCAAACTTTTCTCTGTCTTTTTCTTATAAAAGTATAGTTAAGAAACAATCTTCTAAATCAGTAACTATATAAGAGGCCACTCTTTAGGTAATAAAGAAGGCAAAGGAATTCTAGACTGTAGAGGGGCCATTAACTGAGTCACTTTATTAACAGCTCTTGGATCTGTTGCCATTCTCTATTTTCCAGATTTCTTTTTTTTTATAGGAGAATTTCAAGGGTGGCTGATTTTCTTACTATTCTGAGCATTTAGTTGTTCCTCTACCAGCTGTTCTAAAGTATGCAATTTCCCTATTGTTAAAGGCCATTGCACAACCCATATAGGTTTCTCTGTCAACCATTTTAAAGGTAGGGCTGTTGGTGCCTTTGGAAGATCAGCAGCTGCTGTGCCCTGTTCTTGTACAACCTGAATGATGGGTGACTGCTCTTTATAATATCTTGTAACATTTTTCCCAGAAACATATGTTAATGTTTCTACAATTGGGGGAATGTTAATGTGAGTATTCCATTGCTGTAACAAATAATGTCCACACAAATTTACTGCTATGTTAGCCAGATATGGTTTTAATATTTCTCTCTGTCCTTCTGGCCCATGCTCTGCTTTACCTGAGATAAAGCTCCAATTCCTAAAAACTGAACATTTATGTCCTGAAGAGGCCAATTTGGATGACAAGATTCTGGTGAATCCATTGTTACATCTGTACCTGTGTCTACAAGGCCTTCATTGACAATGTCATTTATTCATGTTTTTAATTTTGGTCTTTGTCAATTTATAGAAGTTTGCCAAAATACTTGCTTTGAACTTTCTCCTGAATTTTTTTCCCTATTCTATACTTGTTCTATTATCCAAAGCAGTATGGTTTCTTATAGTAGGCATTAGATTCTTTAATTGTTCTGGGAAGGAGTTTTCTCTATCATGGCAGGAAATGACTGAACAGGATTTGGCATAGGGGCCTGCAAAAAGTCCCTCATAGAGTTTCCCAATAACAAAGGATTACCTTGAATATTCCTTGTTGACCTACATTTACTAGCCCAATGCTTGTCTTTTCCACACCTTTTGTATGATCCAGAAAAGAGAGGTGTTCTGAATGGATTATTCTAGAAAAAATTCATTTCTAGGAATGCCCTGTTAACAATCCATTTTAAAGTGACCTTATTTTCCACAACTGAAACACTTGACACTTTGATTTGTCTTCAAACTTATGGAAATCACCTCTCCTATCCAAGTATCATTATGGGCATGAGATTCAATATTAATTGTATCTTTAATTTATTCATTCAAAGGTTCTAACCTTGCCTTTAATGGTGTAATTATCCTTTTGTTTAGAGAATTAGCATTTTCAAAAGCCAGAGATTCAATTATTATTTGTCTAGTTTCTGAATTTAGTATTGTCCTATTTACTGCTGATGTCAATCTTTGTAAGAAATTTATGAAGGTATCTTTTGGGTCCTGTAGGGCTTTAGTAAATAATTCAATCTTCTTTCCTACTTCTTTAATTCTTTCCCAAGCATTCAAAGTTGATGCATGGCATAAAGACAGGATGTGACTATCATATAGGGATTGCCTTTCTATAGTAGCATAATCTCCTCCAAGAATTTGATCTTGGGAGACTTCCATACCTCTGTTTTGCTCCATTGTTCAATAGTCTTAGCCTCTTCTCTGATCCAGGCACTCCAAGGTAATGTGGACCAGGATCTAAAACAGCTTTTACCAACTCTATGCAGTCTTTAGGGTTCTTGATTAAATTCCTCCATCTGGATTTGAATAGCTCTGTGATCTGTTTTATTAAGTTTTTCTAAAACTTGTATCTTGGCACTCAGATTAACCATCTTTTTAAGTGATAAAACAAAAATGATAAAGCTGATAATGTTTACAGTTGACATTACATAAATTCCATCTAAATTAGTTATCCTCTCCTTTAATAGTTCCATTTTTAAATTGTCCAGCATATAATCATACAGAGACCAAATTCCCTCCATTGTAATGGTGTTTCCTATTTTTTTTTTAATGTGGGAAAAACTCCTTTTTTTTTTTAAGTTTTTTGAGACAGGGTTTCTCTGCAGCTTTTGAGCCAGTCCTGGAACTAACTGTTGTAGACCAGGCTGGTCTCGAACTCACAGAGATACGCCTGCCTCTGCCTCCTGAGTGCTGCAATTAAAGGCGTGCGCCACCGCTGCCCGGCTGGAAAAACTGTTGTAAATATTTCCTCCCTTTAAGAATTCCCAATTGTCTTACCAAATTTGCCAATGATGATGATGAAGTTGTGAGACTTATTGGTGCTGTGTAGAACAGTAAAAGCCTGACTGGATTTCAAGGCAGCTACCTAGTTTGGCAGCAGCCCAAGAAGGGGGTTCAGGGAGAGCCTGCCAGGAGAGAAAAAAGAAAAACCTAGCTGGTAGGGTGGTAACTCTGGCTGCGTGTAGCCCTGGCCTATGCTGGTGGTTGTTAAGTCACAGGCAGATGACGTTTTTGTGAATTCATTCTCCAAACATTGGGTTCCAGGTGTAATATGAATAATAAAAATACAGAGACAGATGCTGGGGTTCAAGCTGAAGCAGACAAGCAAAACAGCCAGCCACTAGCTCTTATCTCTACTTCTGCCTCCACGAATCCTCACACTGAGACTGAGCCTGAGACCTGTCTCCTCCCATCTTATATTTGTCTACCACAACTGCCTGGCCTGTATGACTGACTAGTGTGGCTGCTTTGCCCTCTGATCTTCAGGGAAGCTTTATTTATTAAAACACAAATAATACCACTATAAAAGACAATGAGAACATGAGAGCAAGTAACTTCTTAGAGATCTCCCTCCAAAGAGAACACAGCCATGTCACAGTAGCAACGGGGAAATGACTATTTGGTGTATTTTGGGTTTCTATAACAAAACTACCACTGACTAGGTGGCTTATAAGCAACAAAATAGTTACTCCTCACAGTTCTGGGCACTTCTAGGTTGAAGATCATGGCACTAACATGTGTGGAAGGACCATCTCATTGCAACTTTACATGGAGAGAGGAGTGGGAGATCTCTGGGCTTTCTTCAGTTGAAGCCAGTTCATTTATGAGGGCTCCACCACCTTCCAAAGTCTTCATCTTGTAATATCATCATGCTGTGAGCTAACATTTTAATGCACAAATTCCGTTCACGTCAAGGTTAAAGGTGAATTTTCAAATTGGGTATTTTTGCTTTCAAGCCAGGGTTTCAGTGATTGAAGAAAGAATGAATGAGACTTTGCTCACCCAGAAGGCTGGTTGTGGGTAAAAATCTGAGATGCCCAAAGTTTGTTTGGCATCTTGTAACCTCTTTTAGTTCACTTCTCCATAATAATCCTGGAAGGTAGGAGCTGTCTCTATAGCTGAGGAAAATATGATGTATTAAGGCTTTATAACTTGTTGGGACACATACTATCTTTATGTCCATCAACACTGCCACCAACGCCCTCTCCCAAATGAAAATACACAGGCGAATGCTACATCATTTGGAGGGTGCATTAAAATGTGCTGCACCTACCTCTGGAATTCTCTTTTCATCTGGCATTGAACTTTTATAGCCAATTATCCTTGCATTCTCGGCCAGGTAAATTGTTTCTGCCAAAGGTGTGGAATGCCTTGTGCCTGGAGGGGAATTCATATTTCGAAGTCATTCCTAGAGAGATAAGAGAAAGTAACTGTCAGAGCCCTGGGTTCAAATACCAAGTGCATGTCTTCATAGGAACCTGTGTAGGGCCAGCTGCAAACCATGATTTCAACCTCACACCATAAAGAATGAGGATACAGAGCTAAATGGAAGCAGAAGCATTCCACCAAATCCTTTTAAAATATTTATTTATTTATTAATAATTTGTGTGGTGAGATATTGCCACGTGTGCTAGGGGTCATGAATGTAGAGGTGAAGGGACAACTTGAAGGATTAAATTCTGTCCTTTTCCCATGTGGAACTTAGGGATCAAACTCAGGTCAGTGGACTTATGAGCAAGAGTCTTAACTTGATGAGCTCTCTCATTGGCCTTAAAACTTGCTGTTTTCACGACCTTCAAAGTGATTAAATTGAAACAATATCTCTAATGGTAGAATGGCCCAATACTCTGATGTATTTGCTGGGATCAAGAAATTCTTCAAATAGTTATTTTAAATTCTGCCCACAACAGAGTTTCCTAAATAACCCAGCACCTACCATCTAGTGCTTTCGCCTTTTAGGCACAGGACTTACATCACTCCCACACCTTCTCTCAAACTCAGATTCCCAACTATCCTAGAACAAACTACCACTGTTAGCTACTTCTTAGACATCAGATGGCATGAAGTGCAGGAAGATTCTGGAAGCTTCTTCATAACTGGCACACACCATCTCCATCCTTGTAGGTTCCAAAAGATCTAGACATTGTCTTTGTGAAAAGTGTTTTTTTTGTTTTGTTTTGTTTTTTTAGATTTTCATTGGTTTGCATTTTCTGTAAGTGATACTGGGCTACAGGGCTACATAAAAATTCTCATACAAGAATACAATGTACAACAATACCTTCTCCCACTGAATAGCCTCCTCCATTTTCCAACCCAGGACAGTTTTGCTTCTACTTCCAAGTGAGAATAACAAATGAGAGAAAGTCTGTAGTATTTCTCTTTGTCACTGAGTTAATTTACCTCGCATGTCTATCTCTAGTTGCACGTTTCTCTGCAAGTGATGTGATGTCACTCTTCTTTATGGCTGGAAAGGTTGCACTGTATTTACCTCACATTATCTCATTTGCTCCTCTGCTGTTAAACACTTATGTCAATTCATTGATTTAGATCATGTGAGCAGCATGCAATAATATTTAACTGGCAAATATCTCTGTGATATGTGGACTTTCAGTCCTTTGGCTGACTACCCAGAAGTGGGTCTATCATGTTCTATTTTTTGAAGCATTCCCCAGCTCACTTCCATAGCAGATGACCAGTTGTCTCTCCTACCAGAACTTACAAGAGTTCACTTTTGTTCAAATCCTTGCAAGTATTTATTATTAGTTTCCTTAATAAGTGGAATTCTGATTAGGATGAGATGGAATCCCAGAGTAATTATAATTTGCATTTCTCTGACCACTGATGATACTGAACATTTCCCATGTTTATTTTCCATTTGTATTTCATCTTCTAAGAACTGTCCGCTCAGTTTGTGTTTACAAACACACACACGGCGAGTAATGAAAAAAAGAGGTCATAGATTTGAAAGAGAGCAAGGAGGGGTGTGAGAGACGGCTCAGCGGGAGGAAAGGGATGTGGGAATGGTGTAAATAGTCTCAAAAAAAATCAAAGAAGTAATTTTTAAAGAACTGTCTGCTCATTTCAAAAGCCCATTTATGGATTAGGCTATCCGATTTCTTACTATTTAGTTTTATAAGTTATATGCATATTTTAAATAGCAATGCTCTGTCAGATGCACAGCTAGCAAAGCCCTTCTTCTGTCCTGTGGGCTGTCTCTTCACTTGCGTAACTGCTTCCTTTGGTGTACAGAAGCTTTGTAAATTCACGACATCCCTTTCTTCAGTTGTTGGCATTCTGTCCTGAGCAGCTGGACTTCTTCTATTCAACAAGTCCTTCCCTGTACTAACATCCAGAAATGTTTTCCCTGCTTTATTTTCTAATAATCTCAGGGCACCTTGTTCATTCTCAGGTGGCTGTAGCTGCGTGGGCTTGTATCTGGCTCCTCTAGTCTATTCTAATCAGCTGGGTTTCTGTTCTGTATCAAGGCCATGCTGGTTTTGTTACCATGGCTCTGCAGTGTAAGCTGAATCAGGCACAGTGATATTTCCAGTCTACTCTTCTTGCTCAGGATTGCTTTAACATTTGTGCTTCTATATAAATTTTTAAATTTTGAAAATAATTCTATTTTTTGAGATTTTTTTCCCCCTGTCTTTGTGAAGGACGTCTTCGGAATGTTGGTGGGCGTTGTGCCAAGTCTACAGATTCCTTTCGGCAGTATATCCATTTTCACAGTGTTAATCTTCCAGTCCATAAGCAAAGGAGCTGCAGGGTTGAATTTTGCAGAGAGGAAATGAAATTAGGGCTGTGTGTTCAGGGCAAGGCCTGTGTGGTATGAGATCCTTGTACATTGTTGGTTAGCTAAATGCTGCTGCCTCCATGGAATTCTCATATGTACTCATTTTTGTTGATAACATACATGTTTGTTAGATAAAGGTAAAACTATACATATTTCAGATTCAAATGTTCTTAAGGTTGTCTTTATGACGTTGCTATTTTATAGAAGCTTGTGTTGTCTTTAACTTCCATAATAAACATTACACTTGAGTTAAACTTTTAGATTTCTTCATCAAAACTTTTGCTGCCAACGTCTAAGACCAGGGTGCTTTGGTTAATAGAATGTTAGGTATCTGCAAAGTTTATCAAATACTTCTGAGGTGAATAATAGAAAAACAGGCTCTGCCTTTTCCAGAAAGTTGGATTTTTCTTTTGCTGTGATCTGATGTGGATGGTGAGTTGTTTGTCTGACATACATGAGACCTGCTTACCATCACCACACTTCCAAAAGGGAAAGAAGAAGCGACAGCCATTCATATTTCAGTTCCGGTATGTCTGTCCATCTTAAGTATAGTATAGATTGTAGAGTTCAAGAAGTGGTGGAAGGTCAAATAAAATGGAAAATAGGAAAAGCAAAGTAAACGCAAAGTACCACACGGAGCATAGCACGTCCATACTTCAGCCAAGATTGTGAAGGCCATTTACTCCTATTAAGAATCAGCCAACCCCTTCTACTAACATAAATTTACCTATCATTAGCATAAACTTCAGAAAACACTAATGAGGTTGTTTCTTCCTTATTTCTTCATACTGTGATATCAAATGAATTCCTTATATTGAAAGTAATGTAACAAAATAAATCAATATATGATGGTATTGAGTTAAAGATAGCATGCTGCCTAAAGTTGTTTTTGAAAGAAGCAGTGTTTACATCAGAACATGTTCAAAATGTATTAATTTTAATTGTACACAAAACAAAATGGTTAGCACAAACTTATCTAAATTTGAAGACCTGGAGGGCAGAGCTCAATTCGTAGACTTGCTTGATTGGCAGGCATGAAGGCCTGGGTTCAACCCCAGCACCACCACTGGGTGGGCATGGAGTCACAATCTGGTAATGCCAATACTCAGGAGGCAGAGGGAAGAGCATCAGAAGTTCAAGGTCATATCTGACCATATAGTGAGTTTGAGGCTAGCTTAGAATAGGGATCCTGTCTCAAAAACAAACAAGACTATATAAAAAAAAAGACCCTCCAAATTTATCTGAATTTTGCATGCATATACTGATGCCTAAACATTCTTATATCATTTCTATCCTCATATGGAGAACAGAAGTGTGTAAATGTGGACAGAGCACATGTGTGGAGCAAATCATTGAGACAGACCTAGGAAATAACCTGTTTCTGCGTATAGAGTCCTTGGACGTGTAGCTCGACTTAATGTCATTTCAACTCACTGTATACACATGTATGTGTATCTGTTGTTGGGGGAAGGATTTAAAGTGCTGCAGTTTGGGTACTAAAATAAACTGAGTACCACCACCAACATAATAAAACCCTGAAACGTTTCAAATACGAACTAACAAAATTCCAGACTCCCACCAGTCACCAGTCGTTACTCAAAAGCACCCTGCCCCCCTGCTCTCAAGAAGCAACTGGCCATGCCTTCGCACTAAAACTACTGTTCAGCCCTGCTGCCATTGTATTGTGATCTCATGAACTAAAAGTGAGTTTTACATTGTTTCATTTGTTGTTGTTGTTGTTTATTCATGTTGTGTATGTGTTGGTTTGTTTCTCAGTACTGGGACGGAACCAGGGCCTCTGGTTATGCCTAGCAAGTGCCCTCTTACTGTGCTAGATCTCCAGCCCTCTTGACTTGGTACTTTGAGACAAGATCTCACTAAGTTTCCCAGTCTGGTCTCGAACTCATTCTTAACTCAGTCAGGCCTCGACAGTGTGATTCTCTGAACTCAGTCACCTGAGGAAGGTTTTACACTCTTTTTATTTTTATGATTTTGACATTTGCATATGTAATTTGTTTCAGTTGATTCTTCCTTGCCTACCCTTCTCCCTCATTTTCCTGTCCCTCTTTCCCTCTGATGCCTCCAGTATTTTCCCTTCCACTGGGATATCTCATGTGTTCTATTGCCTTTGCCATAGCCTCTCTGAACTGCTTATTCCTTAACATGGGCCCTGTTCTAGTTTTCTGGATTTCATCCAAGATCCACTGTATCTTGTTAACTGTTTTATGCTTCAAACTTCTTTAGCAACCTTGCATGGTAGTTTAAGATACAACCAACCCAGAATTTTGCAGTTGCCCATAACGTGGAGATCAATACAAATACCCACACATAACATATACAGATAAGAATAGATTAGATTGCATAGCCATGATTGTAAAAAGAGAGTTCCCATATTGGTACAGAATGTGAGGGGTGGATATTAAATTACCAAATCAATCAAAATAGACTTAACCCCAAACAAGCAGACACCATTCTTCTCAATGAGCAACAGTTGGCTCCAAGCTGTAGGTAGAAAAACATGCCCTCCGTGAGAGATTATCTGTAACTTATTAAGACTGCTAAGACGTCTCCATTGATTCCTCCACTGAAATGTCAGGAGAAAACAGAGTGTATGTACTAACGATTAAATAAATATTCTTAATGCTCAACTCAAATAACAATCAACCTCCCAGATCTGTCACTCTGACAGATTTGCCTATTCAAAGCTAAGTTCCCCTAACAAACTGCCCAAGGAAAGAAAACTGCATGCCAGTACACTAACAGCTCACAACAACTTTATGGGGGAACTAAAACAGGACAGGGACTGATTAATAAATCAAATATAATGCTTGGAGAATGCCAGCATCATAAAAAGGAAGAATTTACATCAAACTATCTTCCTGGTAGGATTTTGCCATAGAAACTCTAAGACAGGGTCTATATCGTGCCAGTGTGTATTATAACTTTAGGCTTGGTCACACTGCTGCTTACCACATGAATGCATGATTGAAGAGACAAATCAGTTGCAAATCAATCATGTACATGGGCGGTCATTCAGGGGATATGCTTTAAAGGTTCCATGAAACACATTTAAAAAGACACACACAGACGTGGGACACAGAGAAAAATAAGGCGAGTCCCTTCTCCCAGGAAGCTCACAGGGGGATGTTCAGAGAGTTGTGCAAGTACTTTCAATCTAGACCGAAGACTCTCGGGGCAGTAATACAGAGGACTGTGTGATTATGGAATCTGGGAGCAGAACTAGTTGAGGGGTAATCCTAGAACAAATCACCTGCTGTGGCTAGGAGGTCTAGAGCTACAGTTGAGGATCGGCAGGTGAGCAAGTGTGGGTTGAAATGGCAAAGCAGTGGAAGGGGTGAATGGACTTCCAGTGTAAGCAGTTGGGAATGGCATGGGACTGAGAGATTTACAATGTATCTGATTTGGAAATCTATGACAGAGTCAAATGTATATTTACTCGAACAATAACACAGCTGAGTTCAGGTGGTTTCTTTGGGAATACTGCAAATCTGTCTGCCATTGACTAGCCACCCTGGGGTAGGTGGGAATGAGTTGAGTCACAGAGTTTGTGTTCAATCTTTGTAGTGATTCATACAAAGTGATGCACTGACCCTTCTATTCACGTATGGTCTATATTCGCGGGTTAAACCAGAAAAATGCATTACCAAACGCATATAGACTTATTGTTATTGCTCCCTCCATGCTATATCATGTTATACCATGCTAGGTATCATCATCTGAAGACAATTTAAAATGATGGGAAGGTGTGCATAAATGACATGCACATGTAATCCATTTTATATATGTGACTTGAACATCTGGATTCCGAGGGACGGTTGCATACCGCGTGTTCACTGTGTGGGCTCGTAAGACAATGTGCCCATTATTTTTAGATAAGGATGGCTGAAGGATCTAGGATGATATTTTATCTTTTAAAAGGAGGTTGTCTGTATCATAATGGCATTCCAAATTAGATTGATCCAAAATTTAACAAAATAATCACGAATGTCAGGCTGACACCCATACAGCAGACAAGAGAGTATATGTGCCTTCTGCTGTGACCTCAGCTAGCAGGCCAAATTATACAAAAGAGACCACATAACTGACCTCAGGGGAGCATTTGAAATCAAGAGTGGTAAAGGGCAATTGAATGAGAGTCTTGTTGGTTGGTTGATTTTGAGGTTTTTGTTGCTGTTGTTTTGGTTTCATTTGTTTGGTTTTTTTTTTTTTTTTGCTAAATATCTGGTCTGTGCACTGCCTGATCACTTCTTTCTACTAAAAACCATGAGACAAGATAGATAAAAGACACAAATAGCCCTCCCAGCCTGCTGAGGGCTGTCAATAGAGCCCCAGGAAGACCCTAGAGACCCTAGAGATCTGAGGACCAGTATGCAGCCTTTGTGGCCCTTAGGCAGGCCTGCTCTGTATGAATTCTTAAGATGCCCATTGACCAGCTAGGATCCTCTCAGTAGGACCAGGACCAAAGAACCAACTCAGAATAATCAAGATAAATCCAGAGAGAATCGGGAATGTGATGAGTGACATCTTTAGTTCTGTGGCCTCGGGGTAAATCCCTCAGTGGTTGTAAGGTTAAAGGGTCTCTCCAAGGCCTTTTCTTAGGTTACAGCAAAGGAGCAGCTTTTCATGCAGGGTGAAACTATTGGAATCAGGATCACAGTAAACAACACTGGCAAACAGGTGCCTAGGTGACAGCATAGCTTTTTTGGGGGGATGGAGTGGGGTGGCCCAAACAAACTGAAACCATCAGAGTTTTATTCAATTTAAAAGATGTAGCAGGTTCAGATATCAAAGAATAAAAGAGAGAAAGATGCTCACAAAAATGACAAAGCCACATGAAGCAGGGTCATCAAGGAAGAGATCAGTGTTACAGACAGAAGGGCTCCTTCCTTCATGGGTTTGGAATGAAGGAGACACAGGCTGAGAGGAATGACATGACAGGAAGAATCCAGTAAGCCATGGGGAATTAGTTGCACTTATATACATATATGAACACATGACATCATGGAAAATTAGTTGCACTTATATACATAGATGAACACATGACAAGATACATCATGGAGAATTAGTTGCACTTATATGCATGAATATATGACAAGAACAATGTTCAAGTTGAGGTGGCGTTGTCTGTGAGGCTAAGGCCAAGTGCCCACTGAGAAGGTGCCATAGAAATGGCACCTGGCTAGGATGACAAGAATGGAGATTAAGCACACACTCCCAGTGATCTGGAGTGTTGATTCCAGAACCCAGGAGCTCTCACATCCAGACCCAGAGCCTATTATTTCTTAAAATAACAAGAAACACTTTACCTCTTAGATATCAAATTATTCATTGAAAATGCGCAAAGGAATGAAAGTCGAGGGAAATGACTAGGTTAAAAGAAGCTGTAGGATTTAACCTGGGAAATCTCAAAGGCACAGCTCTTATCACTAAGTCCATGCTTACTTGGGACCATTTAAGAGAGATTACAAATATATTCAACAATTATAATTCAGAGTTCAAGGTCATTTCGTACCCGAGAACTCTGCTTGACTTCTCCAAATTTTCAGGTGTAAGTTCTGATATCGGTCGGCATCTTTTTACCTTTTAAGTAATCCATTCAGAAGACAGGGTACAACTTTTCATCTCCAACCTGCAATTCTCTTAGCCTCTTCATCACCTCTAGTCATGCAACTGAATTAAGTAGGAGAAAGAGTCTTCAAGCACGAAGAGCGACTAATGGGAAATATAATAGAACATGAGACCAGAAAGACAGCTTTGGTTATTGTAGGAGTTCTAACATTTTCCAAATCTGTCAGCCTGACAATGCGCTGTTTCAGTAAGGGTTGAGTCATGAATCCATTTCAATTACTGCACAAAAGAAGAAAAATTGTACGTGACAGTAGACCACGAACTCTCTTCTGCAGCTCAATCCACACAAAGGAAGGGCAGGGGCTGTGGGCTGTCTTAGCAATGGAGTTTAGAGCAGTAGAGGGATTGAGAGCCAGGTGGGGTGTGTGTGTGTGTGTGTGTCATAGAGAGGGGGTGGAGGGAGGGAGAGAAAGAGGGGGTGAGAGAGAAAGAAAAGGAGGGAGGTTCAAAAGAAGGGAGAGAGAGAGCAGCAAAAAGAAACACTGATAAAGAGAGGCAATCCTGGAGACATTGTATAGGGTATATTGTATTAATCACTATTCCATCCTGTTAATATTATTAATAGTATCATCATAGTGGTAATAATAATTATACAAATAAAGGGCAATGGCTGGACTTTGAATGAACATAATTAGTAGGCAGTGAGCATCAGTGTAGCAGCTAAGGAGGATAACATTCTGAAAGAATCTGGATGTCTTCAAACTGAGAAAGAACAGTTTTTCTTTTGAAAAGAGACTCCTTGAAAGGACAGTCTCTCCATTCTGAAACACTCCCTGGAAAGGAGCACCGTCTTGATTTTATTTTTTTTTAGTAATGCTTGTTTGTTTATGAACCCATATTTCATTAACCCAAGCTCCAGAAGGTCACATTAGCCAGGCTCTGGCAGGTAGGTAGGAAAACACACATTCAGGCAACCGGTGTTGTTCTTATGCACACACATACACTTTGGTCAGCAGAGTGTCAAACACATCCTGAGAGCAGACATGCTTTCCCAGCTGAAGGGTGCTTCCTAATAGAGCTCTTGTGAAGCAAAATGAAATGTGACAAAAAGAGACCTTAGACGTTACTCCAGCTGCGGAAAAGACCCCAAAGAAGAGTGCTCCAAATCCCCAGTGAAAATGCTGTCCTTGGCCCTGGGATGACTCAGCCCTAGGCAAGAGAGCTTTGCTCTCCATCACTAATCCACTCCAAGCCTTTTGTCTCCAAGTATTTGTCCCAGGCCCCCGATAGACCTGACTCATCAAGCAACTTCCATCTAGTGCTTTACTTACTTTCTCTACTGTTACAACTCCCTATTTAACTGTCCTAGATGAAAAATTGCATTGAAAATTCATTTATAGAAAAAAAAACAAAGAGCTGAAATTGATTTGATCATTCACCTACATCTGACACTGTGTCCTTGATATACTGAGTAAGCATTAAGCAGTACAGTCATGAAGTTTTTGGTGGCTTGACACTCAGGCACAGATATGAACAAAGATCAGGATGCGATATGAGTGATTTGAATAGTGATAAGAAGATGAGATCATGAATGAGCAAGATCTCAGAAGTGATAGCAGCTTAACACCAGGAAGGAAAGGATGAATACTACTGTATATTAAATGTAAAGTAAGAAAAGCGTTAAGATTTAATGACATAAAAATGTAAAAACCTCAAAATAATAGCAAGATTAATGAATACAAAGTAAACTTTAAATGGTGTAAGCACATGATAATGAGCTAATATTAATATCTGTAATCAGAACATATGCTATAAGTCAATTTTCTTTAAGTTACTCTGTGAAAAAAACATGGAGAGGGAGGGAGGGAGAGAGAAAGAGAGATCTAAATTATCCAAATACAATTAGATAAATATTTTATATGTATAATTTGTTTACAGAGTTTCAAAAATGCACACACACAAACACACATACACACACAGAGATATCTAAGATTATCTTAGTTTGTTAAGATTATTAAAACAAAATTACATGGACCAGGTAACTTGGAGACAACAGGAATAACTGCTTGAAGTTCTAGAATCTGAGATGTCTGAAATCAAGGTGCCAGCAGATAGGGCATCTGGAGACAGCATCCCTCCTCAAGAACACAGTATTCCTGCTATGCTGTCAGTAGGTGAAAGGGGTAAATAGTCTCCCTGTGGTATCTTAGAAAAAGATACTAATGCAATTGTTGAGGGCACCACTACATAACTGAATCAACCTCAAAGTCCACACCTCCTGATATCAACGCACAGTGACAGCAATCCATTGTGTGCGCTCATATTGCTGCACTGTGACATCACTATGATCCATTGTGCCAACATAATGCTCTGTTGTGACATTATAGTGACCAGTGTGCCGTCATAATGCCACTTTGTGACATCAAAGCTTCTGGTGTGCCATCATGATATCGCATTGTAGTATCTCAACTCTCCTTTTTCATTGATATCACAATGATGATCTGTGGCAACATGCAGCTCCAGTGTGTTTTTAGATTATTTTATTAGGATGTTATAATGCTTCATTTTGACATTACAAATCTTCAATGTGTCATCATAGTGCTCAATTGTGACATTACAAAGATCCATTGTGCCATCTGAATGTTTCATTATGAAATCATAATGATCGATTGTGCTACCACAATGACCCAACACAATACTTTACTATGCTACCCCAGTTCTCCATTGTGACAAGACAATGCTCTTCTCTGTCCTCACAATGTTCCATTCTGTCATTATAATTTTGTATCTTGACATCACAACACTGATCGTAATCATCGAAGTGCTCTCCTGTGTCATCACAATGCTCCACCGTGTCATCAAAATGTTCCACTATGACTCCACATGCTCCAGTGTGACTTCACAGTGTTCTACTATGACTTCAAAGTGCTCCGTTGTGATTTCAAAATATTCCATTGTGCTGTCTCAATGTGACAACCCTTGGATGAATTGTGGCAGCACAATGTTTCATTATGACATCACAGCGCTTTACTCTTCAATTTTACCATCACAGTGTTGAATTGTGACATCACAATGGTTCGCTCTGCAATCACAATGAACCTTGGGGACTAGGAGCTTGATATATCAACAGGGATAACCATTCATAATGTAGATAACTCACTCAACTATTCTATTATCCATCTATCTATCTATGTATCTATCTATCTATGTATCTATGTATCTATCTCCTATCATCTACTCATCTAAAACCTGGCACAAATCATGAAAACCAAACTCAAAATAATTTTAGAGAGCAATCCCTGTATATGTTCTGACATTTTCACTTTCTTAATCTCCAAAATGACTTTCATATTATAGTCAAATCTAAAATTTCTTTAACCACTACTTTTAAAAAATATTTCTTTATATTCTGAGAAGCCGGGAACCTCTTGGTTTTCCTCTTATATTCTCAGACTTGCTTCTCTGTTTACTCTCAAAATGTTGAAATATTCTAGAGCTGGGTTGCTGGATGTCTTGCTGGTCTAATCTACTTTCAGGAGACCTCATCCACTTACATGGACTTAAACACCATCTATCATATTGTAGATTGCCTTCTCCCAGATTACATTGGAACTGCAGCTCTTAGCGGCCCTGAATATGTTCATAATTAGTTCTTATTTGGAAATTGGGTGTCGATGTAGCCATCTTAGGATTGAATATTTGGGATAAGTCTCTATAAAGAGAGAACATTTTTAGACAGGAATGGAGGAAATAGTCAGAGATCAGAGTGAGATGCCTTCCAGTGAAGGAATATCAATGAATCTAAAGAAAGGCATGGAGTACATTCTCTTTTGTATACTTGAGAGCATGGCCCTCCTGACACACCTTGACTTCCAATTTAAGTTTCTACACTTGTGAAGTAGCATGGTCTTTTTGTTTGTTTCAGTCCACATAGTTTGGGGAATTTTGATACTGAGCCTGGAGGAATTAGTGTAGCAGCCATACGTAGTATTAATTCCCATGAGCTGTCTCCAACCCCAACCAAGCTTGACTTACCCACTGTATATCTGATCGCACACATAACTTATCTCTAAATGTGCAAAAGTCACTTCAAAACAGAAAAGAAGTCCATCAGGAGTCAGTTATATGATTAAACCCTCGAGTACAACCTCAATACCCTCCTCTTTAAAATTCTCCTTGCCCGGACTCCTCTGAACATCTCTACTGTCATACTCTTGTTTCTGCCATGTCCTGTCTAGTAACATGAACTGTCTTTTTAGTCTACAGAACTCAGAGCTCATCCTGTCTCAAAGCCTGTGCCCTGCCCTCTCCCCCGACCTGGACCACTTTCCCAAGATAATTTCATGTCTGACTCTTCCTTCCTTGTTATTCAGATGTCACTTAAAAGTTCCCCCACTGTCTTAGTCAGTAAAGAGTTTGATTCACAAGCATGAGCCCTAGAGTTGACTCCAGAATTAACATTTAAGAAACAGTCAGGAGTGGTGATACTGTCTTAGAATCCCATTCCGGGGGAGTTGGAAATACGTGGATCTGTAAGACTAACTCATCAACCAGAATAACCTAGTTGGCAAGTTCCAGGCCAGTGAGAGATCATATATCAATTTTTTTAAAAGGTGAATAGCACAGACACACACAAGTGCTCGCACTATAGTGGAATATTATTTGTGTTTTAATAAATAAAGCTTGCCTGAAGATCAGAGGGCAAAACAACCATACTAATCAGCCATACAGGCCAGGAAGTGGTGGCACATACCTTTAATTGCAGAGCTCAGGAGACAGAGGCAGACGGATCTCTGTGAGTTCAAGGCCACCCTGAGCTACACAAGATTGAATCTGTCTAAAAGATAAACAGAGCTCACACAAAGGTGATCCCTTTAGATAATCACACTTAGGATCACACACCTTTAAATCCCAGCACTAGGGAAGTAGCGACAGGAGTGATATGGTGGGCGGAGAGAGGAATACAAAGGGGAAGAGACAGGAACACAGTGGAGTGTGGAGTCTGAGGTTGGTGGAGAGCATTGCAGGATTGCCCTTTCTGTCTGAAGATTTGGTAGAGGTGAAAGGTCTCTCTAGTGGTTGGCTGCTTTGCTTTTCTAATATTCAGGTTGTATTTCAAGTTTCATGCAATAAAGTTCTCAATGTCTTAGTCATTACTGTATTCACAGATTCCTTCAGGGTGTCTGAGTCTGAGATTTGATAAGTAGCTTTTGTATGCATAGATTATGGAAACTGCTATAACTCTTCATTTTACAGAGGAAGAGGAGCAGACAATAGAATGAACTACACAGCCTTGCGGCCTAGCTGCAGTCTTTTC
Organism: Dicrostonyx torquatus; assembly: GCA_028555095.1. NCBI lineage: Eukaryota > Metazoa > Chordata > Mammalia > Rodentia > Cricetidae > Dicrostonyx > Dicrostonyx torquatus. The sequence continues at coordinate 4,784,991 of JAQHUG010000130.1, forward strand.
CTTTGTAATGTAATGCTTCTTCCAAAGAGCACCTTGCCTTTATAGTATTTAGGATTCAGTTCTTATTTTCTGAACTGCAATATGAAGGAGATAACGAGAAAGTCTTCAGTGTTTATTCAGAAAGTCCATCAATCAGTCATTCCTCATGACTTCCTACTATATGCCCAGGCATAACAAGTCAAATTATGGTAGATCCCTACTGGCAGCAGGTCAAACTCAAAACCCAACATTGTAACATAATAGTAAGTAACATATAGAGTACAATAGAGTACATATAGAATGCAATACTTCCCGAGCAAAAATAATGTGATATGTGTTATAATGGTGGTTAATAAAACCTGTCCACAACATTTCACAAAAGACAAATCCCAGTGACTATTACCACTTAGATAGTAGAAGGTGTGGCTAAACACTTCAGTAACTGGGATGCTTTAGGCAATAATGAGAACAAAAAAGGGCTGGGTGCTTACTGTATTCCAGGCACAGAGCCTCTTGTTAGCATACCTTATGATATGGACACTATATTATTAATTTCTGAAGATTGCCATAACAAGAGTCCAAACTTGGTGGCTTAAAACAAAAGAAACTTACTAAATAAACCAGGTTTTTCAGGAGGGAAAGCTCAATTTTTGTGGCCTCAAAATCAAGGAATGAAATGATTCCAAGTCCCAAATCAGAGCCATTATCATCTTATACAGCAACAATTTTGTGTACATGATTGACTTAAAGTGGCAAAAATCTACTCCCTGAATCACTATGGTGATAACTGTCTTGGTTCTTTGACATTTAGTGGCTGCAGCTCACCTTGTCTTTAACTCCAGCAATTCAGGTTTTGCCTCCATGATCTTGTCTTATCTGTCTGTAATCTCCTCCTGCCTTTCTTACAGAAGGGCCTTATGTCATTTAGGACTCAGATGAACAATTTTTCCATCTCAGGAATTTAAATTCACATCTACGATGTCCTTGTTAGATGATAAAATACTCTGGATTAAGAGATGTGCCATTTTATGGCATCATTTATTCTCTTGATCACAGATATCATTGATTACATCAATTTAACCTAGTAACAAGTTCTTCTAATGTGCTACTCTGCATACTTATAGTTATAACTGTACTAAGTTATCTATTTTCTTGGTTACTTGCTTAGCATTCCACACCTGAGAACAGGAACATGTTTTCTCTGCCTTGTGTTGCATCTGCCACTTAATCCAAATCCCACTCTCTTATTTATGGCATGTTTTAGATACTTGATAAATATTTATTAAATGCAAAATAGGCCCTGAGTTGAAGAAGAAGGGAGTCAGGTGACTTACTCAAGTTCACAACTTGTAAGCTGCCAAACAAGACCTCGAACCCTAAATCCACCAGTCCCACTCGCCTTCCTTAGCCTGAGTCTGAAAATGTCCCTGATGTATTCTTTTCGTTCTAGGATCTTGATACTAATATCACATCTTTTCTTTAAGCAATGTTTTTTCTTGCCATATATTTGTCCTTATGCAATGATGTAGGATAGTATTCGGCCACCCAGTGATGGGAAGTTGAGTTAATGGGAACTTTGCTGGGATTGTTGTTACCTGCAGCAAACCTATAAAAATCCATTCTTTTACTTTCGAATTCCTACCACTTCCTGGGGCTAGAGGAGCATGCGTGAAGACAGCTGCATCTAAGCTAACCCTTGACTTTTGTTCTTACAGATGGCCTTTTGATGTTTATTTTTGGAGTCTGTAAAATCAAGCCATCCTCCCAAAGGAACTGTAATATAATTTTGAAATCCACTCTTTCTAAAGTTCCACAGGTATTAAAAGACAGCTGGTGAAGCTGGACAGCCTAGTTATACAGAGTGAAGACCATGTTTGATCAGAAAAACACCCACCATCTCTTCCTGTCCAGTCTGAGATCAGCAATAGGGTTCTGGCTCTCTCATTTGCAAGCCATGACAACAGTCAGGAGTATGTAAGGGCATTTGTCACGTACGTTGTTGCCTGCAAGGGTGCAGTGCCAACAGAAGGATTAGGTCTTTCCAGAAAATAGAATGTGCCTCTGTGGGTTTTCCAAACCCTGATTTCTGGGTGTCTCTCCTCTCACAGACTTGAAGACTTGATTTCCTGAGGCAGTCACTTTTCTCCTTTCACATTATGACAATTTTATTATTAAAAACAGATGAAATAAAATGTGCTCATGAGCATAGTTATATAAAATGCATTCATATTTAAGCAACAGTAATTATAAAAACACCTTAGGAAATGCCAAGTTGAGGCTAACTAGACAAAGGAAAGCCCCAGAATATCTAAGAAAATTGATAACAAATAACTAATAAATATACATATAAGTAATATAATATATAATGTAGAAACTAATAAAATAAATAATAAAAAAAGAACTAAGAAAATTCCAGCAAGGATTTGAAGGAAAGAGTTTGAAGCGGCTTTTTAAAAAGACAGAAAAAGTTCCAATTAGGGAGAAATTGAGGTTTAGGGCAAAAAGACATAATGCTCTAAGTCATTTTGCTCTTACAAGACTGCAAACGTTTCTCAACTTTTTTTAAGCAAGGAAGGCAAGATCTTGGCAGGCTTTGGCAACTGTATGGAGACATGTTCCCAGAATAGTGGAAGAAATCCAAGGTAGCTATAATAAAATATTCAAGCAGTCTCCTTTGGTTCCACAACTTTGTTCTTCATCATTGTCATTAGAGACAGAGAGGAAAGTGGATCAATTCAAAGAACATTTAGGGAAAATTTCAATGGAACATACATAGTAGGAGGTCAAATATGGAAATCCATCATAGCCCCCTGGCTCACATCGTGAGAACTTACACCGGTGTAAGTGACATGTATGAGGATGGAAAATTGAAGATGATAGTACGGCGGTGTTTGTACAGAAATCAAGGATATGAAATTTTAAATGTGGGGTAACATGTCTGATCTAGAAATTAAAGTTAAGACTTAGCAACATTCAAGAAGTATTTCTATTGGTGTTCTGTTCAGAAAGTTGTATCCTGTGTCAATGCTTTTGAGATTATTACCCACCCACTTTCTCTTCTACCAGGTGCAGTGTAACTAGATTTATGTTGAGAGCTTTGGTCCACTTCCACTTGATTTTTGTGTAGGGTGATAGATACAGATCTATTTGTATTCTTCTACATGTCAACCTCCAATTAAACCAGAACAATTTATTAAATATGCTTTCTTTTTTTCCATTGTATAATTTTGGTTTCTTTATTGATAATCAATTATTCATAAGTATGTAGATTAATATCAGGGTCTTTGATTCGATTCCATTGATCCATCTGCCTGTTTTTATGCTAATATCATGCAGGTTTTACTATAGCTCTGTAGTAGAGTTTGAAATTAATGATGGTGATGGCTCCAGAAGTTCCTTTATTGTACAGGATTGTTTTAGCTATCCTGGGATTTTTGTTTTTCCGTATGAAATTGAGTATTGTTCTTTCAAGATCTGTGAAGAATTGTGTTGGTGTTTTAATGAGGATTGTATTGAATCTATAGATTGCTTTTGGTGAGATGACCATTTTTACTATGTTAATTCTATTGATCCATGAACATGGGAGATCTTTCCACCTTCTAATATCTTCTTCAACTTCTTTCTTCAAAGATTTGAAGTTCTTGTCATATAAGTCTTTCACTTGCTTGGTTAGAGTTACCTCAAGATATTTTATATTATTTGTGGCTATTGTGAAGGGTGTTGATTCTCTGATTTCTTTCTCAGCCTATTTATCATTTGTATATAGGAGGGCTACTGATTTTTTAGAGTTAATCTTGTATCTAGCCACTTGACTAAGTGTGTTTGTTAGCTGTAGAAGTTCCCTGGTAGAGTTGTGGGGGTTGCTTATGTATACTATCTGGTGTAGGAGGGTTCTTCTGTATTTTGTGTTGCTTTCATTGGATAATAAAGACACTGCCTTGGTCTTTTGATAGGGTAGGACTTAGATAGGCGGGGAAAAGAGAGCAGTATGCTGGGAAGATGACTGGCTCAGGGAGAGCCGCCATGAAGCTGCCAGGGTCAGACATGCTGAATCTTCCTGGTAAGCCCACTACCTCATGGTGACTTACAGACTATTAAATATGGGTTGAAATAAGACATGAGAGTTAGTCAAGAAAGGGCTAGAGATAATGGGCCAGGCAGTAATTTAATTAATACAATTTTTGTGTGGTTATTTCGGGCATAAGCTAGCTGGCAGCTGGGAGCTGGGCGGCGGTGGGACACAGCACGCTTCTCTCAGGTGCTGGGAACACAGCTCGTACCCTCGTACTACAACTATCATATCATCTTCGAATAATGATCCTTTGACTTCCTTTCTTAAGTTCTCTAGCTAGAACTTTAAGTGTGATACTGAATAGCTATGAAAGAGTGGACAACCTTGCCTTGTTCCTGATTTTAGTGGAATTGCTTTGAGTTTCTCTCCACTTAATTTGATATTAGCAATCAGCTTGCTTTGTATTGCTCTTATTATATTTAACTATATACTTTGTATCCCTGATTGCTACAAAACTTTTATAATCAATAGGTGTTGGATTTTGTCAAAGGTTTTTTCAGCATTTTACAAATACCAATAGTGAAGGCACTGAGATTGACAACTAGTAAATGGTGCCTCATGAAATTGAAAAGCTTCTGTAAAGCAAAGGACACTGTTAATAGGACAAAATAGTAGCCTACAGAATGGAAAAATATCTTTACCAACCCCACATCTGACAGTGGGTTGATTTCCAAAATATATTTATAAAAAACTCAAGAAACTAGATATCAACAAATCAAATACCCAATTAAAAATGGGGTAGAGCTCTAAACAGAGAATTTTCAATAGAATAATCTCAAATGGCTGAGAAACACTTAAGGGAATGTTCAACATCCTTAGCCATTAGGGAAATGCAAATCAAAATGACTCTGAAATTCCATCTTACACCTGTCAGAATGGCTACGATAAAAACAAACAAATAGCAAGCAACAGCTCATTGGTGGAAAGGATGTGGAGCAAGGGGAACACTCCTCATTGCTGGTGGAAGTGCAAACGTGTATATCCACTTGGAAGTTAATGTGGCAGTTTCTCAGAAAACAGTGAATAAATTTACCACAAAACCAAGTCATACCACTCTTGAGCACACACCCAAAGGATACTCAATCATATCTCAAGGACACTTGTTCAACTATGTTCATAGCAGCTTTAATTGCAATAGCCAGAACCTAGAAACAACATTGATATCCCTCAACTGAAAAATGGATAAAGAAAATGTGGTACATTTACACAATGGAATATGTGGGCTCTGATACCTGCCAGCCTGAGGATGCCATGCAGCTTCGTAGAAAGCTTTAGGTGAAGGTTCTGCTCCAGCCTTCCTTTTCATTTGTAGATTGCTCCAGGAGAAGTGCTTATCTCCAAGCTGGTGAAGGAATGCAGGTGTGTGTGTG
>JAQHUG010000130.1:4795473-4816144 GCA_028555095.1 Dicrostonyx torquatus
GTCACCAAGTCAGACATGAAGACATGTAGGCCCTTTACATTCAGTCATTACCTTAGTTCAGGTGTGGACAATATTACCATTTATGTCTAATAATGAACATGGAACTGGGAAGAAAGAATATGGCCCTTATGTGTCTTTGAATACAGTCTAATAGTTAATTTGTTTGAGTGAAAGTCACCAAGCATCAATAAGCCTGGCTTTGCTGCAAGCCTTGCTGGAATTCTATCTCCAAATCAAATCAAAGCTTGTCAACTCTACCATAACTAAGTGCAAGTCCATTCTCAATGTGTCCTTTCCTGTTAATCAGGACTCATTTTCTTTTTTCTCTTATTCTAAGTCGACGCTCTACAAGTGAAAGTGAATTGCCTTTGAATCTATGTTCAATAACTCTGGTTAAAAAAAACCCTGAAAAAATTCATGGTTTTGGAACCAGCTATGAGAGTGCATGCCTGTTATCCCAACACTGGGGAAGCCAAAGCAGGAAGACCAGTCTGTGCTAAATAATAAAATCCTTTCTCAAAAAGTTAAACAGGGCCATGATATTACTATTTATATGCAAATGGTAGACATTAAATAGGCATTTTTTTTGTTATTTTATTTTCTTTCAAGACAGTTCTCAGTCTGTAACTCTTCAAACTCACCTCAATCCTCCTGCCTCAGTTTTATAAGTATTGTAATTTCGGGCATGAGCCATCACACCTAGCAAGCATCTGTGTGTGTGTGCGTGTGTGTGTGTGTGTGTGTGTGTGTGTGTGTGTGTGTGATATAATTCTAATAAACCAGTGATTTAAGCTGACATCAACTCCACTAAAAATCCATCTGTCTATACAACAAACTTAGGTACTTCTCTGAACATTCAATAGCCCAGAAAATCCATCTTGGGAAATTGTTTCATAGCGAATCTGTGTTTACTTTTGGAGAAACGGTGTGTTTTAAAATCTATGGAATGATTACAATGGGGAAAACCATCACACCCTTAAAATAAAAAGACAATTTAAGAATCAGATACCAAGCTGTCAATCCAGATACTGGCCCTTTTTGAGCTAACGTGCAGCATGTCAGCATTGCCTCACCAAGTATGTCATCTGGAGACTCAAACACGCTGTTCCGAACAAACAGGAAACTCGTAAGAGCATCCTCTATAGGATGTCTCGATAACATCAGTAATCAGAGCGTTGGGTACATGCCTCTTGGTCACATACACTCCTGCACAAGGAGGCAATAAAGGCAGGAATCTGTGTTTACTCTTCAATAACAAAACGGAACACACAGTGGATGAAAAATGAAGATAACCTTCTTGGCTGCTGACTCTGTGCTCAAGGGGGAGAAAATAGCCAGTGATTGGTGTGCTCATGAAGCTCCAAGTCTCAAGGGACCGGGACAATTTGCAGAGTGTGGAATGCCCATGGAAGCGCCTTTTCACCCATGCTGCTTGCTCATTATCTCTCCTCTAGCACAAAAGAGACCTGAAACAACAGATATCTTCAGAGATAATTCCTATTCATTTCCCCCTCACTATCTCATAACAGAAAGAAGTTATTAATCAAGAAGGAAATGGCATCACTATAAATCACCTGTGAATCACCAGTTTAATCTCAGTACTGAGCTACTCATTGCTTTAAGGGAAGATGTGGGTCCTTCTGCCTGAGGGAAGGCAGAAATAGAGAAATGTCACCAAGTCAGACATGAAGACATGTAGGCCCTTTACATTCAGTCATTACCTTAGTTCAGGTGTGGACAATATTACCATTTATGTCTAATAATGCATATACTTAACCCCAGCTCTTTTTAGCATTTTTTTTACTGTTTGGCAATGTCATGCATTAATATAATGAATTCAGTCATTTTCCCACAGACTTCCCCCCAACATTCCCCTCTTTCATTCCTTCCCTTCCTGGCTGGAGCACCTCTTCCCAAATTCCCCTAATATTTTTATGACTTCTTTGGTCAAACCTTAGCTCTTAAATGAATATTAGTAGCTAAGATTTGGGACTGCAAATTTCCGACAACAACAAAAAATTGTATCCTAGCATTTGAGAACCTGAGGCAGGAAGATCACAAGTTCTAGGCCCATCCTGGGCTACAAAAGATCTGCGTAAAAGCAAGCTGAACTCCAAAAACAGACAAGCAAAGCTCACAGGAAAAGTATCGAAAGCCCTGAGCACTTTTCCTCTAATAAAGATCTCTAGTTTTCTCGGCTTAGTTTGCTAGGGCTACCATAACAAAGTCATAAGTATTAGTTGTGCAAAGCAGAAGAAATCCATCTCATGCATGGTCCTAGAGCCTCTCTGAGACAACTGTGGGATGACAAATTCCGTGGTCTCAAGTTTCTCATGGTTGTCAGCCATCTTTGACACTCCAAAGCTTTTAGATGCATCATTCCAGCCTCAGCTTCTGACTTGCACGGCATTTCTCTTCTGTGTGTTTGTGATCAACTCCCTTTCATCATATAGCAGTGTTGACCACTGAGTTAGGGCCTATCTTAATCCAACATAACCTTCTCTTTAGTTATTTCTTCAAACACTCTTCCCTAACAAAAACACGGTCATGGGTTCTAGAGTTTAGGACTTCAATATATCTTTTAGGGAGAACTAATCCATTACAAAAACTACATAAAACGTTGACTCATATAATGCAGAAACAACACTATTAATAGAATCCTTAGATTATGTGGAACAATGAAAATGGGAAGGAAGGTATAAGGTATGGGTCCACAAGTTGATAAGCCATGGGGGTATACTTGTACATCAGGACCATGGACAGTAGCTCATCTTCCATCCACTGCCTACACTGCCCCACCCCAGCACTGGCTGTGATGTCTAGGTAGGGAAATACTCTGTAGGGAGCAGGCTTGTCAAACAATTGTCACACTCTTCCTCTATTGTTTCTGTGTTCGGACCTACAAATCAATTATCTTAGCAAACTTTGCATGGTCTGATGTGAAGAGTATAGAAATAGAAACAGTTTCCTGGCTTATAAAAGCTATTATTAGCTTCCTTTTAAAAAAAAGAAAATTAGGGCTCTATCGTCATTGAAAAGTTCCAAGTTCAAAATACTGGGCTAAATGGCTCAACATCCGGTGAAAGACGTGAACTTTATCAGTGTTCCAGAAAGTCAACGAAATTCCAGAAGGCAGTGAGCTGTGTGTTCACATTTAAGGGATGAGTTAATGGAAGCCATATATACTCCTTGCAAAGTTTACTGGCTTAAATTCCAGAGCTGTAGCAGAGCTTTTGGAAAAGGAACGATATGCTTACATTTGAATTCTGCTTAGATAACCTGCTCATTGAGAAGAAGATGGTTGGGAGTTTAAGACTAAAAGCAGACAGAATTTTAACTCAGGTTGTGATAATGAATGTAGGAAGGCAGGACTGAGTTTTTAAATATTTAAAGAGACTCAACAAGTGCAGTTACTGACTGCACAGAAGAGGCTACATTCCAGGCTGAGCGAATTAGCAAAAGAGTTGGTTTGGGGAGATGGCAAATGACTAGTTTGGTCACTGGTGTTTTAAATTTGACCTTTGTGAGTTCAAAGTCTGTATTTGTCAAGTTCTATTATGGAAACGGCCCAGTCTCCTGAATATACTGTTGTCACTACTTCCCATGTGTCTTTCACTCTTAAGTCTAAATATCCATCAATGTTGAGATTTCATATCCAACCTGGCAGTGCTTAGGCTTTGTGCGACAACAGCTCTAATCCATCTGATGTCATCCCAAATCCTTAACACTTTAGGTATAGCATGAAGCATTTGGTTTTTTAAATATCTGATTGTAGCTTCTTAATGATTTCAAATAAAGAGAAACTCTTGTGCATCTACAGCAAGGACAAAGACTTTCTCCTTGAGGCTTCCAACAAGGAGGCAGGCTGAGGCTTTTGGTTCTAACTGTCCAGCATTTAAAAGCTCACCCTTTTCTTGGTGCAGTGTGCATGCATGTTAGGACTTGCAATTTTTTTGGTTGCTTCTGAATGTCAGAGACTGACACACCCTTGGAAGAATTAAGGCAAGGGCTGATGCCTTGTTGAGAGGTAATTAACACTCAAAAACTACAACCTACCCATTATGAGATTTAAACATGACAGTCCTGTTTGTCCCATAAGTCAGTCCTCAGGGAGCAGATACCTAAAACCCAACTGCGAGAGTCAAGGTTCCTATGCCACGTGGCTGTACAGATGGAGAGCAGGCCCCTGACAGTCTCCCATTCTCTCCCTTCTTCTCACCACAAATTGGTGAAGGTTAATAAAAATCACTAAATGTATCACTTTTAGATCATCTCCAATTCTATATAGTGATAGCATGGGAGACAGAAATAAATCTGCACATAGTTACAATGTTAAAACGTCATGGAACCAGTTAGTTGCCATAACTTTATTTTACAGGTTTGGAGAAAGAACCAGCAAACCAAAATCATGTCCAAGATAGTTGTAATGTTTGAAGAGCAGGAGTCTCTACTCTCAAGTTACTTCCTACATCTTTCATCCTTGGATTTTGATGATTGGTGATAACAGAAGAGCCTCATCTGGTTATTATGGGTTTTACTGAATAAGTTTGCTTTTATATAGCTCTGGGGATGTATAGAGCATACTTTTTTCTTCTCACCTCTCCCCTTGCCTATCTCCCTCCAGCTCTTTTACCTACTCTTCTCAGTACAGGTCTCTTTCCCATAATCATTCTTTTTTTTGCAGTCATGGGGTTAGAGCCCAGAAGCCTTGCAGGCTCACCACTTGATACACAACTGAAGGTAATGGCTGTCAGTTCCCCAGAACCCATGAATTATGAATAGTTCATCTGGAAGGGGTAATGTCCCATGATTCCTTCCCCAACCCATTATTAACTGTTGGAACATGCAGTCCAACACATGCCCAGTGCAGGCCCCAGTAGCTGCTTTGAGACCATATTTGCAATGGTCATATCATATCCTGAAGATGGTGTCTTGTATCTCTTCATCCTATATCTGCCTTTTATTTTCATTCTCCATTCTCTTCCACAATGCTCCCTGAGCCTTCTCATCTGATTATTTTAACCAGCCATAATGGTTTGCCATTTATGGGTTCTTTATCTTGAATGTTTTGCTTCTTTTTGATATATGCACCTAAGTCTTCTTTCATATTTTCAAGGCTTTTGATGGATATAAGACCCTTTTCTCCATGGTATATATGTCTTCTTATGAAACATCTATGCAGATCCATTTTTATCTTTAGTATTTGTGCCAGCATTGTATTCTCAATATGCACATGATAAGTAAATTCTCAAGGAGCTTAATTGATTTGCCCATGTGACGGTATTACACTCAAGTTTTCATCTGCTTTGCTATGAGAATTTACTTTATTGCTCCGTTAAACACTTAATTTTTTCTTAATGTATCAGTTACAATTTTGTGATCATTAAAAGACGATTTTAGGATTGACTAAAAGATACTAGGATGATTATATTCATTTGTATGTTCTTCAATATACTTATGGGAGTCTTTAAAATAAGTTTATTATCTCTTTTCTTTGCTCTGACTTCTTGTTAACTGCTAGCATTGACACACCTACCTGATCAATTAGTTGCAGCTTGTGTTTCCTTTTTAAAGCTGACACAGCGATGCTATGGGCTAGACTGTGTCACATCCCCAGATATTTGCTAGTCTTAATCGCCCAGTTCCTTGAGGTCTTTACAATGGGTTCAAATCACACATGATCAGTGCCTTTTTAAGTTGAAATGTGAACACAAACATGTACCTGTGTGGATCAAAGTCTGCTTGAAGACAATGGAAAAATACTGACATTTGTAAGCCAAGGAAAATGGCTTCAGAATGAAAACAGCTGCCAACTATCTGGGCTTCAAGGCTCTTGAATTACATGGAAATAAATTTCACTATTTAATGAATCTAGTCTGGTTATACTAGCTACATTTTAGAATTTTCATGAACTATACAAAAATAAATATCAAATAAGAATTTGTTCCTCAAGCTGCCATTTGGGTCGACACATCAATACCTTTTGTTTATTTTGTGACTCTGGGTTTCAGTCAACATTGTGATCATCCCAGGATAGGTAAACATGAGTTATAAGATATGAATCTAGTGATCTTTCAAAGGGGAAACTTTTCAGTTTAACCAGAATGTTCTTCTGATATGTATTCCTATCGCATATAAACTTCAGTTTAATTTTTCCTATCCGTCATCTTGCCCCACTATTCTAAGAAGTTGCCAACTGCCATAGCATTCAGGAGCCTTTCACCTCTGTTCGCTTCTCCCTGACTGCACAGGGGGTTACAGGCATTATATGCCTGCCACCCATCGATTCCCAACAATGCTGAAATGAAATCAAGAGTTTGACTGACGTTCACCTGCATGTGAGCTAACTCTCTACCCCCTTTCTAAGGCTGCTTGGAAATCACAGCTCTTGAAACACCAAGGAAAGGATAAATGCAGGAAATATATACTGTAGTAGCTACCAAGGCCATTAATAAGACCCTAGTGGAAAGAAAAGCCTGAATGGATTTCAAAACTAGTGTGTCTCTGCATGAGAGGTGCTAAATATTGTTGGAATAGAGCCTTGAAAGCAAAATCAGACTCAGGTCCTGGAAAAGCTATAGAGGAGCTTGCAAAAGAATTACAAAAACATGTACCTGTTTGCATTCCAAAAATAATAGCCAGGCACATGATGCCAAGTTTCAGATGAAACAGTACACACAGATTTTAGAGTTGATCTTTGGCCCTTCCCCAGTTAAGGGCTGGTAAAACATACCTAGGTTCAAAGGTCAGTGCTTACAAAGACCTCTCCAAGTCCTGAGCACAGAAACATCTACCTAAATTATGATTTCAAGTGTAAATCAATACAGACAGTTTATATGTTTTGAGCATGTGAGCATGCATAAATATGTGTATTTGTGAACTTTAAAAGCCGAAGGAAAATGCAAAGAAAATGTGTTGACTTTGCTTAACTAATTCAAATCACTTCTGAGGAAAGCAGGGTACAGAAAATCATGTGATGTTTTATCAGAAATAATGCTTTCATATTCATATTCCTGGCAATAAAAAGGAAAGAATAATGTTTTGTGTCTGTTTTGAAAAGGACACGTGGTAAAAGCAGTGTTCCGGATCCAGCTATGATCCAAGTCATTCAAATTTCCTTCAGTTTTATTATCTCTTACCATCATCGACTGGGATAGGAAGCAGCAGAACTATGTTAGGAGCTGTAAATATTGCTGGTGATGAAATATCAGAATTTGCATGTTAGGCTTAATGGTTCATAGATTTTGGATGTGTTTTAAAGGTAAAACATCTAGCTACCTTAGCATTATCCTGTGGGGAAAAAAATGCCCTGCCATTTTCTACTGAGATAACATGGGTCTAGGAGGTACCAACTGTTGCAGGGAGAAGGGCCTACTTGTTCATCCCAGCTAGCTTAGCCCTAAGATAACCACACAGAAATTGTATTAATTAAATCACTGCTTGGCCCATTAGGTATAGCCTTTTATTGGCTAACTCTCACATCTTGATTTAACCCATTTCTATTAATCTGTGTATCACCACATGGCAGTGGCCTATGGGAAAGATTCAGCATGTCTGTCTCCGGCGGTTCCATGGCGGTTCTCTGACTCTGCTTTCTTCCTCCCAGAACTCAGTTCTGTCTTCTCCACCTACCTAAGTTCTGTTCTACCCTATCAGGCCAAGCCAGTTTCTTTATTCATTAACCAATGATAGCAACATATAGACAGAAGGACCTTCTATACCATCAAATACATAATCTTTTTCTCCTGGACCCTGCAGAAACAAACCACCATTTAGATAATATCATCTTTAGGTGGATTAGAAATGAGGGAGGAGGAAAAATAGAAGATCAAAATTCCGAAGGGAAAACAAATTCTTCAAACAGGGTAGAATGTACACATTTTCTGACACCACTATAGCGGAGAATTCCCTAGAATAAGAAAAAACAATCAGAAACACATCCAAGTAACCCACAAATAAATATGAAGCATTGACACATACTCTTACATCTACCAGTTTCAAATCTCTGAAACCTCAAAATAAAGAGCAGATATAAAGGTATTCAGGGCTGGGGGAGAAGCAGTACAGACAGAAGCAGAGCTCAGAGCAACCAATGTTTTCTTATCAGAAATACTGAAGTCATAAATTTGTTCAGTGAAGCCCCTCAATGCTGGAAAGGCAAAACAAAACTGCTAATCTAGATTTCTTCACTCTGTGAAAATGTCTTTTAAAATAAGGTGCACTTTTCAGTCTCACAGAAGCTGAATACTCATTTTTCAACCAGTCTAGACCACAAGATGTTAAATAAAGTTATTCAGAGAGAATTAATTGAATAACAGAAATTTGGATATAAACAAAGAAATGATAGAATGGTTAATTGAAAATTGATATTAGAGGTAGTCTCCAAATGAAACACTGCTCAAAGCAACTTGCAGAGGAAAGGGTTCATTGGGTTTACATTGAGGGAAGCCAAGGCAGGAAGTGAAGGTAAGAGCTTGAAGCAAAAACTACAAAGGAGCATCACTTCCTGGCTTGGGACCTCTTGCTTGCTCAGCTACCTCTCATATACAGCAAGACCTGCCTGCCTAAAGGTGGCACCGTGTATATTGGGCTATACCCTCCTACATCAATTAGCAATCAAGAAAATTCCTGAACAGACATACCCACAGGCCAATCTGATGGGGGCAGTTCCTCAGTGGAGATACCCTCTTCCTAGGTGTATCTAGGTTTGTTTCACATTGACAGAAGCTAAGCAGCACAATTGGTATAAATCTTTGTGGCTGGTTTTACAAGTCTGCACTCATTTGGAATTGCCACTATTGAAAGATTAAACATATCTGTTGTCACAAGCAAAGATAAACTATTCACACAGAGAAAGGTAATCAAGATGAATTTGGGACATTTGAAAATCTGTTTTAAAAGTTCATGTGCCTATTTCAGCATGTGGCTAAGTAACCACGATTATTAAGTTTTACTAAAATACTTTCCTCAAAACAGACCTGCTAACACACTTTGCTTACTACCAAGTGCATGCATTTGTCCTTAAGAAGTCAGTGACTCTCCCACCAAAACATTGACCATTTAAAGGCAAACCATCATAAGGAACTACCGCCCTAAGAATCATTTTCTATCTGTTCTTTGGCAATATATTTGTTCCAAGAATGGGGCTTAATCAAATGCTCTGCAAATGGAGATATTGCTTGATGAATATGCTCTTAGTATTTCAAGGACTAGCATGAACTGAGTAGCTTTGGGGAGTTACTGAGCATCAGTGTTAGTCTTACCACATCACCAACTGGGAAGGAAAGTGCTAAGCTGTGGACCTCTTGATCAGGTGCAAGCTTATGAGTGAGTTAATAGTACCAGGAACTTGTGGTTTAGTCAATATAATTAGGAATGCCTAATATGCAAGGTTTGGATCCTTTTCTGCTTAAGTTCTTCAGTCTATGAATCAAAACTCCCTCACATATTCCTGGAATCTTTGGTCCTCAAACATCACTCAAGAATAAATCTTCAAGGCATGTCAAGACCAACATGGTCTCTTTACCATCAGCAGAGGATGGGTTCATGTAAACAGAGACTGTACCTTTGTTTCCCAGATGCCCAGACCCAAATAATCACACAGAAACTATATTAATTACAACACTGCTTCGCCAATGGCTTAGGCATATTCCTAGCTAACTCTTATATCTTAAAGTGACCCATTTCTATTAATTTGTGTATTACTGCAAGGCTGTGGCTTACCTATAAGTTTCTGGTGTCCTTCTCCTTCAGCAGCTACATGGTAGCTCTCTGACTCCACCTTCTTTCTCCCTGCATTCATTTTAGTTTTCATGCCTAGTTCTATACTACTCTGCCATAGGCCAAAGCAATGTTATTAATCAATGGTAATAAAACATGCACAGCATATGAGGGGCATCCCACATCAGGTCCAGGGTACTATTGTCATTATTTTAGCAACTGTTGAGGAGAGGGCAGTTCCTGTAATGTGTTTGGACAGAAAACCCAAGTTTTTTATTTGGGCCACCTAAATATTATGATAGGATCACTGTATTATGTCACAGTCTCTGTAGTCTTAACCTTGAAATAAATAATGAGTCAAGGTTGAGGCTCCATGAATGCATCTCATTTTAGACTAATCAAATCCATATCAACCCAAGTCAAAATTGGCAGAGGAGGAAAGAGTAGGCAGTTCCTAGGGATTATTTTAAAATACTTTATGTATTATTCATAGTGAGACTTTCGCTGGACCTTTGCTTCTTCTTAATTCACTTTAAATATTCCCACTGAAAAGGAAGCAATGCTAATTTGTATATGGGACAACTAAAACTCACATGTTTCAAACCAACGCCAGACTGCAAACACAGCGCTGGGGATGGCATGAGTGGTGCGATTTGATATGGTCTCTAGAGAGAGGCCCCGTAGTGCAGAGAGTCGCGCAACAGTTCTGTGCAGAGGAAAAGAGATGCTCATGAGTTCATGCCATCTATCTAACCAAGAAGCATGGCAGGGGGTTCTTTTTATCCAGTACTTTCAATTAAAAACATGAACTTAGGGGTCTGCTGTGTAGAAAGTTCTGTTTTACATGCGAAGAGAATATGAAGGCTAGTTCCTGGGCTCAAGACCATATGCAGTTCCGCTGAACTGACTATACATGCACATAAATTTTAACTAATAACGTAGAAGAGTTAATATAAATCTTATGTTTGGCAGTCGCAACAATATATCATAAATATTATGAGGACAAGAAGTCTGTTTTGTGCAAAAGCATTTCTCAAATAGCAAGATGAGTGTTGGAATTTTAAGATGGGAAGGTGTGCTGAACAGTTTTTTGACAACTCAGTACAAGCTCCAGTCGTCTTGGAAAAGGGAGCCTCAGTTGAGAAAATGCCCCCATCAGACTGGCCTGTAGACAAATCTGTGGGGGCATTTTCTTGATAAAAGACTGATGTGGGAGTATCCATCCCTCTCTGGCTCGGACTGTGGTCCTGGATTATATAATAAGTGCTGACCAAGCCAGTAAGCAGTGTTCCTCCATGGCCTCTGCACCCAGGTTCCTGCCTTGAGTTCCTGCCCCAACTTTCCTCAGAGATGGACTTCTACCTGGAAATATACAATTAAATTATCCCCCCTCCTTTTTTTCTGCAAGTTGCTTTTTGGTTTTATGACAGCAAGAGAAACCAAACTGAGACAAAAGGCAAGATAGGGTTAGATACGAAGAAGTAAACAATAGTTTAAATTAAGGCGAAGAAAGAAGCTCGCTTGATTTATGACAACTCTGCCCATTCATCAGCATGCACACCTACTGGCGTGCACCTCACATACGTTCCAGATATTCCAGCACACTCCATTTGCTTGCACATGTTCAGGCTCACATTCAACAGTATGCTCATTGTATCTCATTAACCCATGTGTTTATTTGCACAGACTCATTTTAACAAGGCCAAGAAAGCAGTTAATTTAAAATACTGTCTTTTGTACCCATAATCACACTGCACAGAATTATTACTCTTGAGTTGTTACTGATGAAGAACCGATTGTCACTTATTTCCAGCTACACATCTGGGGTTGAAATTCATATCCATCTGGAGCTAAGTTGTATCTATGACAGTTAAGATGTTCCCCATCCTCATTCCTATTTTCCCTTTTCATTCCCATAAATCTAAGAGATAGATGCTAATGTGCAAATGATACTAGAAAAGGGTAGGCTCCCAGCTATAGGGGCTTTTTGTTTGTTTGTTTAAGTACATGAAAGATGAGGGCAATCGTGTAAGACCTTCCTTCAGTAAGGGAGTGGAAGGTTGGCAGTGCTTCAGGGACATAGTAGAGATACCATCAGAAGCTATAAAGAAGAACTGAGAGACACATCAGCCTGGGCTAACTATATTGTCATAGTCATAAGACATGAGTTTAGAAGGTGTGAACCAAGGAGGTAGTGCAGGCAAGGCTGACCATGCAGTGAAAACCTCAAGACAGTGACAAGATCAATTTTCCCCGCCTTGGGCATTTGATCATGATGACAAAATGTCCAGTTAACCCCAATTCAGTGTGGCTGGATGAGCGAGAAGAGAGGTAGGACAGTAAGTCAAAAGGTCACTGGGCACCACATGGTTATAGACTTAGGCTATGGTAAGAAAACTAAGTTAAACTCTAAGCCTAAAGGCAGACCATCAGGATATTTTGGAGAAAAAAATTCCATGATATAAGTTCGAATGTACACAGCTCACTTTCTGAGTAAGGCCAGTTGAGGGAATGGGTTAGGAGGCATCTCAACAGTCAACACAGAAGACGGAGCTCGGCACAATGAGAGAACCTGTTAAGGTGGTCAGGTTCTGGCACATTCTGAAGGCTCTGTTGACAGGATGCATGAATGAAATGAATGCAGGAGTGAGCTAACAGGCACATCTCACAATTCCTGGATTCACAAATGGAACATACAAGGGTAAGCAGGTGCTGTTAACTTAAATGGGAATTTAGTGTGGTATCCAGGGGAAGCCTAGAAATCAGCAGGAGGTTTGCAATGGAGACTTTGCATGTGTGGCCTCAGGAGGATGTGGGAGGAAAGGCTGATTGGAAAGGAATAAAGAATGAACTTCGATATAGTGGTTTCACATGTGCCTACTGCTCCTACTTCTACCTCCAACATACATGTGTACATACCCAGACAGGCAGACACACACAAGGGCATGGGAACACTTTATACCTGCACACAGATATAATGACCATGCCACACCCATAAACTTCCTACGTGCACACACATACATACATACACACACACAAACACACACACACTTATGCTCAATTCCACTCATTAGGAATTAGGTGCCCTTTTATTCTGCTACCAGAATCCTCAGATATGTGTCTGCCTTCCTTCACCACCTATTCATAGGAAGGTGGGAGTCCATCTCCAGAAAGAACTATTCACAGAAACCAAAGTGTAACTGGTAGCCTTGGAGTCAAGCTGGGCAAAACTGTCTCTTCACCCTTTGCAACACCATCTGCAGCTGTGGGGCAGAGACAGTAGAATCTTCATTTTCATCGGGTCATCCCGTTAGTCATTGTGGAGATTAGAGTGGCTGTACAAGCTTTTCTGGAAGGGATGACCTCCCTACTGGAATATGCCTCTTGCCAAGGATCTCCTTCATCCTTCTCCAGGAAAAGAGAACCCCAATTCCTACTTTATCAAAGTGAAATGCCCAGGGTGCTATACAATCATCGTGGTCTTTAGCCACGCACACAGTAGTCTTATATGTTGGTCACTCCACTGTTCTCCGTCAGCCACAGTCAGAAAAGCAAAGCTGACACTGGCAGAAGGATGCTTCTTGAGGAGGAAGCAGCACTGAAAACACCTGATTCAAGATGAGTCTGAACCATCCTAGTAAACACTTTTGGGAGATACGTGGCTTTGTGTGTGTGTGTGTGTGTGTGTGTGTGTGTGTGTGTAATGCTGTAAGAATATTAGACAATTTCCCACATATCCCTTTCTACATCCACTTCAGCATCCCTTAAGTATGGCCCCCAAACTTCAAATAATATTATTGGAAAATCTGACCCAAACTTCTACTGATACCATTTTTTTGCATATTGTATATTATACTGTATATATTGTATTATATACATCTCCAAAATTTAATTGATTGACTTTCCCACCTGGAGTGGTAGGAGAGGACTAGAATCTCAGTAATTCTGGTATGACTTTGTATCCAAATTAGCCAAAGAGGAAGAATAATGTAAACCTATTCACTAGAGACAAGTGTTAATAGATTCATTTACACTTTTGTGTGGTAATTTAAATAAGAAGGATGAGGGTAGTGTGTTTGGGAAGTTTCTTGGAAGTCATAGGCAATGTGTAGAAGAGAGGGACAGGATGGCCAAGATATAGTCTCCACCACTAAACAGTGTGTTACAGATTACAGGCAATCATAAGACCACAGTGGCTTAGTAGCTAGCTTTATTCAGAGCTCAGTGTGCACACCATCACATTTCATTCAAATTCAGACTTTTTTTTTTGAGTGGGTCTGGAGAAAAGCCTGATATTCTGTATTTCTTAAAAGTTCACAGGGACCACATTCATAGATCCCATGTAAACTCCCTTCTTAATGTCATACCTAAACTTAATTAACAAGTGACATTATGCATAAAACCAAGTTTTAAAAGACTGGGGTTAGTCCTTGCCTATGGGATTGTTTCAGTAGCAGACTTAAGGGAATACACACACACACACACACACACACACAGAGAGAGAGAGAGAGAGAGAGAGAGAGAGAGAGAGAGACGGAGAGGGAGAGGGAGAGAGAGAGAGAGAGAGAGAACACACACACAGAGGGGGGATGGGCAGATTATATTGACTTAGTACAAATGAGGCAAAGAGGTTAAGTGAGCATATTTGGTAGGAAAAAGTAGGCTGCTGAAGTTACCCCAGAATCTCAGGCGCCACCTCCGCAAAAGTTTTGTTGGCCTAGACTGGCTCTAATCACATTTTATGCCTAATACTATAAGCATTTTTTTCTTTAATGAGTGAAGTTGGCAATGCAGACAGCCTCTCTAGTGAGATTTCCAGAGCTCCGTGAATTCAGCCAAGCCAATGTCTGTTCTGTGGCTGTGGCCTGTATCCTCCTGGATTAAAATGGGATTTTATGAGAGATGAGTAGAGATGGATTAAGACAGAAACACGAGGCAAAGACCCATCAAAAAAGAGCAGTAAGTGGGGACTGGTGATCCATCATAGCAGCATCACTGAGCCAAGTGGCAGCCGTGGTTAGGGAAGAAGTGGAGGGAAATTGTGTAACTCAAGAATATTAATGCTACCACCTCTAGGTTACTTTAAGGATCAAACTTGATGAAATTTTTTGAAACTGTAACACTTGAAAGGATTAGGCAGATGTTTCATAGTTATTTTAAGAACCTTGGCATCTTCTAGATGCTTCAAAGGGAAGCAAGCCTAAAGCATGATCATAAGACTTAAAGTTGGAAAGCAGAAATAAATTGGCTCTGTCATTTAACCCTTTTTAAGCCCAAGGTTCTTCATATGCAAAGCAGAATATGAAATCAATCATGTTAAGTACATATTTGTTGTCACTTTCATGTAAGATCTTTACAATGAAGTCAAGAATAAATAGTCTCCACATAGCAGACTGAATAGGAGGAAGAATTCCTGAGAGACGAGAGCTCAAATAACAAAACAGATGTTGTTTCTGGCATACAAAGATGCCCAAGTAACAAGAGGATAGGTAGGGTGACCCTGTCATTCGAGGATGCTGAGAGCCAGTCATTACCACTTAACTCAGTTGATCTGTACCGTCTTCCAGGCTTCACTCACTTCTGCACAGCACATTAGACTTGAGACCTCCTTGTCACCATACAGTCACACAACATCGTTATTATGATGTAGATTTCACAGTGACATTCAAGGAAGGCAGAAGGAGAAGGTGGGGCTCAGAAGTGAGACAGCTTTGACTTCATCCTTTTATCAAAAGTTAGATGCTTCCCTGAATTCTTCACCCTCTTCTTTGGAAGTCCACTTCCATCCCATTTTGTGCCTCCAATTTTTCTTTATATCTGCTGGCTGCCTGTCTTAGTCACTTCACTTCTAGTTGCAAGGTTGGATCCAAAAGGCACACGTTAGTACAGAGACGAGATCTCAGGATGCTATCAAATTTGAAGGTCAAGGCCTCAGCCTCTTAAGGAGCTGAACGACAGGCATGTACCACTGTACCTAATATGCATATTTATACCAGAGTCAGGCAAGGGCAAGAGTAAAAGTGGGTGATAGGCCATGGCTGTGTGGGAGGCATGTGGTTACTATACCTTAAATGAAGGCTCCTTGGCATCAAGCTACTCACCTAGATCCCTAGAGGAATGCTAAAGCAGAACCTTGCTTTTTAGGCCATGAGTTGATATCATATGATCTTGGTCAAATACAGCTTCATTGTTAAATGTTAACCCACAACAGTACTTTGTTACATACCTCTGATTATATACATACCTCTGACTATATAGCAGTATTGATGTTTAATATCCAGAAGGAACTATAGTAATAGAAGGATTCTAGAGCTAGCTGCAATTATTTTTCAAACCTTGATATGGTTCAAGATTTTAAAAATAGTTTATTATTTTTAATACATACTTGATTAGAGAGACACTCCATAATTTAGTTGAATTAGGGCCCCACAAGCTGTCTACCAATTTATCCACTCTACAAACACTGGTGTTTTCTCTCTAGTAAGCACCAAATAAGTATTTGCCAATTAATTGAATGAATATATAAATGGGAAGCAAACCCCAAACTCAACACAATATCTTTCTTCATATTGATGACATCCACACCTTTGGTGAAGAATATTATCAGGTGGTGAGTTTAAGAATATAATACCCTGCCCCAACAGTGGACGGTGATCGCTGGTGACCTATCGTGACTAATGATTCTCCTGAGTGATGCCCTTCTGAAATGTGCTGGGGAGATCTGCAAAGGCTGGGACAGCCAAGTTGTCATGTAGGACATGGCTCATTACTCAGGTTTAAACCACGCAAAGTCTTGCCATGCAAAGTGGAATTCCAATAGCAAGCATGTCTACAGTAACAATTCTTGCAACTGTGAAGTTCATATTTCAAAATTCCCCCATCCCCTTACTACCATTTTTGGTGATAGTCTTTATAGCATTTCCTTTAAAAGTTGAGCCAGTATAATAGATGATGTAGTTGATACTGCACCTGGTTACAGAGAATACACTCATAGGATCACCAACAGTTGTTAGGAGTGTGTCGGTGTCTACTGAAATTCTGCCTGTTCTTCTCTTGAAATGGCAAACTCAAGATTACTTATATTAACCTGAAGGATTTTGACTCAAAAAAAAGTTACAAGTGGAAAATCCTGCCTGCTGTATACTGGTGTCCTAGTGGTCAAAACATGGTGGCTTCCAGCTACGGTCACTCTGTGCTCATATTTGTCTTCTTATGTCCTGAGTCACTTGAACGTTTGTCCTTGTGTGTAGAAATCCCTTTCTGTTATGAATCTCTTGCTGTTCAGTTTCATCTCTGGCAGTGACATTTTATAAACTCTCCTTATTGTAAGTTTTTCAAGGGCAAGACCCATGACTTCAGCGTCTCTATAACAACAACTAACAGTTGACAACAAGAGATTTGGTCTTGACCGCAATACTCATCTGAAGATCTTGTTCGGGGTCAGCCATGGCATGTGGAAAGAATTTGTATTATATCTTCTCTGAGTCAGTTCATTACAACCATCTTGAACTTTAGCTCCTCATTCGTCCTGATGATCTCAACAAGGTATCTAGAATTTAACATTTTGGTAAAGAAAAACAAAAATACTCCAAGTACCAAGGGTTATGACACTGAGCAGATCAATATGACAGATGCGTTATCGTATTCTGTTGGGTGATTTTACATGCTGTCATCACAGCCTTAGACCTCCTCCCCTGGTGTATACAACCAATTCAATTCTCTTTACATCCCATTTAGGTTCCTATATCAAGAAATGGAGATATATGACTGATTTTCTTAAATGATGTCTGAGAACACAGTTACTGAGGACTTCAAAGGCCCTAAGTCTATTGGTCCAGGAAATTTATTTTCAGATTCTTCTTTTCATCTTCTTAATTCTCTAAATTGAATTTTTCACTTACTATAGGGCATTTATAGGTTAATATTACAGTGCTTGTGCTTGGAAGACCACTTTGAGGTCTTGGGATATGAAGTTATCACATACACCATCCATTTCCCTTTTAGTAATAGGCAATGCAAACATCAGTTGTTCCAAAGAGTTAGGAAGACTACACTATAGAAGCATTAGCTATCTGCTTAGTGGAGAAAGTGGGAATCCAGAGATTGACAAACCTACATTC
This sequence comes from Dicrostonyx torquatus, assembly GCA_028555095.1. NCBI lineage: Eukaryota > Metazoa > Chordata > Mammalia > Rodentia > Cricetidae > Dicrostonyx > Dicrostonyx torquatus. Next base: position 4,813,314 of record JAQHUG010000130.1, read on the forward strand.
AGAGTTCATTGAGAGTTTCAAAAGGAATTTGGGGCTTAGAAGAAAACAGGAAATCATTTCTTTGGTAAATTAAAAAAAAATTGCCATGCAGTGGTCAAAATTCTCAATTCCGAAGAGTTGAGTGAGCTCTTGACTAAGCAGATGTGCTATTTTGGCCTCATCTAATAAAGAAGAAAATGTCTTAAAAGGCCAAAAACAAAGACGTCTTAGAATGGCAAGTGGATTCTTGTTTTTCCAAAAGGAAGATGTTGATGAGTTATGTTTAAAGGAATCAGAAACACATGGATTAAGCTTTACTTAAAACAAACATAGGTTTCATCGTAGAGGGAAAGCCATGGCAAAGCCCTTTAGAAGCTTCCCTCAACTCCAAATATTTGCAAAAGGGCTGAGAGCCCTCCAGCACACCACAGGTTTTCTGTGTCTAGTCGGATGAGTTGGTTTACTACAAGTTGTCACTCACCTATTATTTTCCTGGCCTGAAGACAGCTGCCATTTGCTGTCCCCGCCTGCCCTCCTGGCAATCCCTGATGGTTGCTCTCTACAGGGGCCTACTGCTCACTTACAAAAGCAGGCACAGACACACATGAGCGGCTCTACATTCTTCAACTGAAGCATGATCTCCACCTAGGACTATGACCAGGTTCAAAACTCCATTTCCAGAACTGGCATCGCGTCATGCTCCTAACACCCTTCCAGCCACTTTGGTTCAGTTGCTGTCATGTGCCATTCACTCTAGTTGCATGAAAAGCTGGTTTTTCTCTGGCAATGAGTGACATTTTCCTGGCCCAGTGATCACATGCCTAGAAGGTTTCTACTTTTGCATGAAGGCAAGTTCTGGCCAAAGGAGCCTGGCTGACATGCTGGGGCTTCCAATTCACCAGACACAGCACAGACGGACAACAACTGGCGCCATGCTGTACATTCCTAGCCATCTTCAGCATCTCCGGCACATTAGGGTGAGTCAAAGGTCTCCCCTTTGTTTTCAACAAGTGAATTTAAGTCTCCAGGATCTAAATGCTGAACTGGCACTCAGAACATTGAGGAAATGAGGGAATTTTAATGCAATCATCTAAATTAAACCATTGGAGTTGTGGCTTTCAAACTTGACGGTGCATTAGAACTGCCTTGAAAGCTTAAGAAAAGAATACAAACGTCTGGGTTGCTTGACCCAGAGATTCTGATATAAGGGATCTGGGCTGTAGCCTGGACATCTGGATTTTTTGAAAGCTCTGTAGATGCTTTCATCTACCATGTCATGAAGGCTGACAACCTTTCAACTAGTGTTCCTGAGTTAATTATCATAATGGATGTATTGGAATAGAATTGTGGTGCTTAAAACCACCTGCATATTGCAAACACTTGGGTATATTCTTACACTCCTGACTAATGTACAAAACCATCCATAACTAAGCTTTGCAATATTCTGAGATGTACATAACATACTGTATATTACCTCTATTATATATGATGCTTATATACATATAGAGATATGTGTAGTTACATATCATTTAATGGCAGATAGTTTCTGAGAAATTAATATTTTATAATCACTGTGTAGAGATCATAGAATAAGTAAGAAGACTATGATGTCATGAGGTAACATAGAAACAACATTGTATGTGATAAGGCACATGACCGCTTATGTATACTATGGTTTAAATGTAAGATGTCTCTTAGGATCTTTTATGTTAAATGCTTGCTTTCAAGCTGGTGGTGATATTTTGTGGAGTTTCTAGAAACTCGCATCAGGAAATGGAGTTTGGCAGAAGGAAACAGTTGAATGGGACTGGGTCTTTGGGGATATCTTGTCTTTGGTCTCTTCATATCTCACCCTTTGCTTCCTTTCTGCAGTAATGTGAAGAGGCACCTTTATCACACATTCTCACTGCAATGATGCTCTTGCACAAGTACATGGGGCAAGGAAAGCATGGGCCAAGCCTTTGAAACTATGAGCCAAAATGAGTATTTATTCATTTATGTCGCTTGTGTTAGGCATTCTGTTATGATGAGGAAGAAGTAATAATATGAACAGGAATGTGTGTGTGTGCATGCGTGTGCATGTGTACGCACACACGCGTGCATGCATATTGCATTCAGATGCATTACAATATATATCTTTACAGGTATGTAAAGTGGGTATTGTGACAGCCAGTTCTGCAATGGTCCCAATTTCAGATTCTTGCTTTCTGGTATATGACTGTGTTGTCCTCCTACCCTGAATGAACTCTAACCTGTGTCCAGTGGAATACTGCAGAAATGATAGTGTTTCCCATCAAGTTTCAGCACAATGCATGGCAACCTTAGCCTTGGCCCCTTGTGTCACGTGCCCTAACTGATGGCATCTCCTATGGATTCTTAAGCAGCCCTACAGAGACCTCTGTGGAGAGACACTGAAGGCACCAATAAAAGGCACCATTCTGTCATTCATGGATTTGAACCTCAAAAGTGGATTCGCCAACCCCAAGCAAGCTATCAGATGGCCACATCCCAAAGAAAGAGGAACCTTGAGCTGGAACTTCCCAGCGAAATGAAAGGTCTCGATAAGCCAGTAGGGTTTCAAGTGGTTTCTTCTGCAGGATAAATAATAGCCACGTTACTCTAACTCAAAAGTGGAGGACAAGGCCAGTTCAGGCACCCTCTCCTCTGCTGCCCAAGTACCTAGCTGGGGACATCCCTGTGGACACCTGGGATCCCCTCTAGAGACAAGTCTCTTGCCAATCCTAAAATGACTCCCTTAATATAGATATCTTATTCCCTTCTCCAATGTCCATCCTTCCAGAACTAGCCTTGTCCCATAGTCACATTGATGAATATCTTGATCATCACCATAG
>JAQHUG010000130.1:4816544-4848303 GCA_028555095.1 Dicrostonyx torquatus
GGAGGGAGGAGGGGTAGTGGGGGAGCGGGAGGAAGTGTAAATTTTTGAATGAAAAATAAAAGAATATGAGAGAAAAAAACAAGTTGAGGACACTGAACTTCAGAGACAGCAGGTGACTTGTAATTACACACCTATGAAGTCTATATGGGGGAATTAGCATTCAAAAATTGTCCTGTACTTTAGGATACTTCTCATCAATATTGTTAAGTATTGCATAATAGGGAAGAAATCACAATGGTGATTGCAACTTACAATAATAAGCCAAAGAAAGGAGGTTCCTCCAAACATCTCTAGTATTGTCTTAGCGTTACCAATTGTTTCAGAGCGATTAGAGCATCCAGATGCTGCCCTTTCTCTAATCGCTCCACAGAACTTTTATTGCTTCCTTTGGTGCCCAGAGCTAAAGGAATTCTAGAAGCCACATCCATTTTAGTCCTCTGGCTTTGAGACTGAAGTCTCAAAACACGAATTATAGAGTATATCTTACAAGTGGGTCAATGGGTAGTTACCCATATCAGAAGCCTCTTCTGTTTCAAGTTAAGCCTTCATTTAGGTTTAGGTTTTTGCAACTCTAACCTAAACGTCTGGAGAACATATTCTTAAGAAAATTTCTACATCCAGTGAAGAAAAGTCCCGATGTTTGAGAGGCAGCTGTCTCTGCTCTGGCTCTGTAATCACCAGCTTTGTGACTTGAGAGAAAGTGTAGGATGATGAGATGCCATTCCCATAAGCTCTGATGAGACTCCTGTGGGATGGGGCTTAGGTGTGGGTCTTTTTAAAGTTCTCCGCATGATTCAGTGTATGACCAGGGTTGTAAAGGACTGATGTAATTAATCTTTTGCAATCTGTTTCCGCATTTGCTAAGTGGAGGTAATAATGCTGGTGCCCTTGGTGGTTTCGTGAGAGGATTAAGGGCAATTACAGTAAAGCTCCAAGTATGGTGACTGGCACATCGTTGGTACATGGTGAATGCCATCCATCAGTATTTGTGGTTTATCTTAAAATTTTTAATGCATTATACAAAAGTATACAGTTACTTAGATCCATCTACTGGCTTCTTCCTTAGACATTTCTTTTACACTTAGAACGTCCTTCCAATCCAGACAACAAGTAAATACATATCTCATTTTCTTCAAGGTATTTTTCTTAATTTTATTATAGCACTTATCACATCTATCTGGAATTTATCATCCTGTTAAACAACATGAGGTGTGGCCAGTTTAGTTTTTCCACCAAGAGCTGATTTTCCTGCTCTTATGCACTAAAATCTTCTTTCTTGCAGTGATCAGTAAAGTCACATTAGAAGAATTGATTTGTTGACATTCTGTCATGTTTGGTTGTTCCTATGTTCTTACCTAACTTTAAAAAATAGTTGTTTTGTGTGTGTGTGTGTGTGTGTGTGTGTGTGTGTGCAGGCAAGGGAAGAGGCCAGAAAAGCATGTTGGATCCTCCAGAACTGGAGTTACAGGTGTTTGGAGGCAGCCCAAAGTTGATGCTAGGAATCAAACCTGGGTCCTCTGAAAGAGCAGCGAGTGCTCTTAACTGCATAATTGTGCTTAATTATTGAACCGCCTCTTACTCTAACTTTTTATAAGTGCTTAATTATTGGGGTTTTGTAATGGCTTTAACATCTGTTGTGTAAATTTGAATATTTATTGTTCCCATCTACTAAAAATTTCTGCAATATTTTTGAGGTGCCACTCAAGCATCAAATTTTTGGTTTTTCATTTACATTTTAAAAACCTTTGTATGCTCTCTCTCTGTGTGTATGTGTGTGTATTCCTGTGAAAGTGTGTAAGCACAGGCCATGGTGTGTGTGTGTTCATATGAAGGTATGCATGCACAGGCAAGGCATGTATCTATTCATGTGAAGGTATGCATGCACAGGCCATGGCATGCTTGTGGGGGTCAGAGGTCACCTCAGGTGTTGTTCTTCACCTCCTACATTATCTGATGTTTTTCCTTTTTCTCTTTCACTGCTATGTGGACCAAGCTAGCTGGTCCATGAGGACGCTTCCAGGGATTCTCCTTCCCGTCCTCCCATCTCACTGTAGATACACTCAGATTAATGATGTGCATTGCCACATCCAGCTTTATATGGGTCCTGGCAGTTTGATTTCCGGTCCTTCTACTTGCATGGAAAGCTGCTCACAGAGCCATCCCCTCAGATCCTAAAAATAGCTCATCCCAACCTACCTATGATTCTTTGGTTCTTCTTTTTCAATAAAGTCCCTAATTTTGCCACTTATTTCCAAGTAAAAGACCACTTCATCATTGACACATTTAGCTTTCTGCCTTCAAAGGCACTTGTCCCTATGTCTCTACCACCTAGGAGTAACCCAGCTTGAGCATAAGGGTTTCAGGCTACAGTGTTATGACATGCTGAATCCCTTTTTGATCTAGCTCTCCTTTATCTCAGTTTGACCATATTCATGTGTTCCCCCAAAACCAGCACTGCAGCCTAGGGTGCAGTCCGTTAAACAAAGGTGTAATGAGGACAGTGAATTACTGCCATCACTCGAGTTCTTTCGGGAATGTTCCTCTTCTTCATCTATGTAGCATGCATTATGTCACCCAGTTAATTTGATAGTAAGTCTACAAATGCCCTGCCACTCCTTTCTTCAAAAAATGAAACTAATTCTAGGCTATAATTAATGACTCATTTCTAAGAATGAGAAAGTAGAAAGAACCATGACCCGAGACTCCCCCTTGCTTGTTTTCCTGAGTCACCCAGAGGCCAGCTGCCATGTTGGTAGGACACTCAAATAGTCCTTGAAAGAAACTCATGTGTCAAAGAACTTAGCTCTCCTGAAAGGAGTTAGCAGTGACTAACCAGTCATTTGGATGGTCATTGGAAGTAGGTCCTCCAATCCTAGTGAAACTTGGGATGGTCACAGCTCCAGGGAGCTATTTGACCACAGCTTCCTGAGAGATACAGAACTCCAACACTTCAGCTAATAAACCCCTCATTTTCTGAACTGTGAGACATAATCGATCTTAGTTATTTTGAAGAAATCAGACCTGATGAGGAGCAAAGCAATAGATGGCTACTGATTTTGTTTAATACCCACAATGGTCTGGGAGATACCATTATGAGTCTCCACTTTACAGGAGGAAACAAAGGGCCCACTTACCAAGACACATGGTCAGGATTTGATCCTGTTGGGGGAGGGGGCAGTTTGTTGATCTGGCCACCCAGCCATGAAATAATCACACAGAAACTGTATTATTTGCAATACTGTTTGGCCAATAGCTTAAGCATATTTCTGACTAATTCATATCCTAAACTAACTCATTTCCATTAATTTGTGTATTACCACATGACAATGGCTTACTGGGTAATGTTCCCGGCATCTGTCTCAGGCAGAGGATCCATGGTGTCTCTCTGACTCTGCCCTTCTCTTTCCCAGCATTCAGCCTAGCTTTTCCTGCCTACCTAAGTTCTGCCCTGCTATAGGTCCAAAGCAGTTTCTTTATTCATCAATGGTAATCACAGCACACAGAGGGGACTCCCACATCATGATCCTGGGTAGTCTTGGTTGTAAAATTCCTCCTTGCCCACTGTATTTATCACATGCTGAAGTTTCTTAGTCACTTTGATCTTCCTTGATTCAGGTTTTTAAAACTGCTCAGAGAAAGAAAAAGATAAAGGCCAAGATGATCGTGCCACTGAGAGCAAAACCATGGCAATGTGCCACTAGGAACAACCAAGGGTACATGAAATTCTTTGGCTTCAGCTTCACAAGAGACTGAAAAATATATTTCTATCCCTAAGAACCTATTTGGTACCTGGTGTGGGCGAATGCAGATTGACTGTCTCGTAGTACAACCCTGAGGGAGACTTGGCTCTAGATTCACATTGCAAATGAGGACAACAAAAGTGTGAATATTCTCTATATAAAAGGATGCTATGCATTTCATGAAATAATAAAAAACTAAAACCAAGAAAATTATAGTAATAAAATTAAAAATAATGGCAAGCAGAATAAATTTACTGTAACCATTTGAGAGGGGCAAGTTCTACTTCAGTATTCAAAACAGTGTGAACAATATTAATAATTGCTTATGAGCCAAGTTGATAGAATATACTCTCAGCTTTACTAAAGTGTAATTGACTAATACAAGGTGTAGATATTTGAAGCATAAAACTTGATATTTTGTTACATTTGTAGATGATGACAAGACCACCACAATCATCATCATTCAAATCACCTCCTATTCCTAACATTAGACCTTTGCTGCCATGATGGACTATAACGCCTGAAATTGTAAAGCAAAATAAATCCCCTTTCCTTGATTTTGTCAGATATTTTGGCCACAGAAGTAAAATAAGTAGTTACAATGTCATGACAGAAATAAAAAAAATCATACCTCATGCACCAACAACTCCAGCTCTTCATATCCACTCTTAACTGGTAGTCAAAGACACAAATAAATATTTATTCACGAATATTTTCTTTTTAAAATATTTTCATGGTTTATTTAACTTTATTTTATGTGCATTGGTGTGAAGGTGTCAGATCCTACGGAACTGGATTTTCAGACAGTTGTGAGCTGCCATGTGGGTGCTGGGAATTGAACCCAGGGCCTCTGGAAGAGCAGTCAATGCTCTTAACCGCTGAGCCATCTCTCCAGCCCCTTCATGAATATTTTCTGTACAAATGAACTTAGAAGTCAAGATAAAGGGATAAAAAATAAAAGTATATAATAGAAAAGTTAGTAAATAAATTACTAAGTCTTCAAAGCAAAAGATTATACGTCCCCAAAATAATATATTTACTGATTGCAAAATGCTTGAAAGACAGTAAAACCAAAATATTAACAGTGATGACTGATTAAGATGATGTGGTATTCTCCTCTGTATGTTGTGAATATCATTGGCTAATAAAGAAACTTCTTTAGGCCTATAGCAAAGCTATAGGAGAACAGAGCTAGGTGGGGAAAACTAAACAGAATGCTGGGAGAAAGGAGGCGGAGTCAGAGAGAAGCCATGTAGCCCTGCCGGAGACAGATGCCAAAACTTTGCCTGTAAGCGACTGTCACGAGGCAATACACAGATTAATGGAAATGGATTAAATTAAGATGTAAGAGTTATCCAATAAGAAGTTAGAGCTAATGGGTGAAGGAGTGATTTAAATAATATGGTTTCTGTGTGATTATTTTGGGGCTAAGCAGTTGGGAACCAACAAGAAGCCTTCTTCCAACAGATTAATTTGGTTGAGGGGTTAGATTTATAATCCAATTTACCTATAGCTAGGGGTCAGAGATATACTACTTACTTGTGACAAGTACCAATGATGAGATATTTTTGAAAACATCAAAAATCTATTATCTTATAGTTCTGAAGGTTAGAAGTTCAAAATCAAGTTGTACAGCAAGACATGTTTTTGTGTGTTTCTGAGGGAATGGTATGTTTTTCTCTGGCTGCTTTCTGGTAGACTGAGCCCTTTGCTGACTTGTGCAGCATCATGCTAACCCATCTCTTCACATGGTTCTCTCCTTATCTCAGGGTCTTCACATTGTATCATCCTATAAGAACATGTAGAGCTCAATAAAAATCAATTTAAAAAATGGAAAATAGGAACATCTGTTGTGTTGAATGAAGAGCCCACTCCAGCATGACTTTATCCCAACTAATTTCATAGCAATGACCCCATTCCCAGATAAAGTCTCATTCTAAGTTAACAGACATTAAGCCTCCAATCTATTAGTGGGGGCACATGTAATTCAACCCATAATCAGAGAAAATATTTGACATGAGATGTTCAAAGTTCTTGGTTCACTGATTCTTATTGGTCTAGAATGATTGTCCTGATTAGTCTGGACTAATCAGCTGTCAGTGCCATCCAACATTTCCTAAGCTTACATGCCAGTAGGGTCTTCGATTTGTCTTACTTTAGATCCTTGGTATCTTTTCTCATTAGCCTTTGAACCCTCAATGCAGCAGGTGACGATGTGGAAACCAAACATCTACTTCAGTTAGAAGCCAAGGAAAACTCCACACCCTTATTTTCGACCTTTAAAATGACAAAGGTGGGGGCAAGGGCAGGGGGTACTGAGAGATGACTCAGCAGGTAAGCGCATTGGACTTTGGCTTCTGCTTATCAGTCCACACATAGCATCTCAGACCACACCCAAAGGGCCAGTACCCCAAAAGATATTGGCTGAAAGAATTCTGACAAGTCATCTCACAGTTGCCTGAAGCTTTAATTCCAGGAGGATCTGATGCCACCTGGCTTCCCAGGCACCCATTCTAACACATGCATGTGTGCATGTAGACATGTGCGCACGCACACACACACACACACACACACACACACATGCATTCATGTGTGCAGGCACCACAATGTAATAAATCTTAAAAATAAAATTAAAATAAAACTTGAGAGGCTAACACACAAGGCCAGTGCCTCTGTTTCTTCTCCATGGTTACTTGTGAATGTTCCATATCATCTTTGAAATGTAAAACTTCTCATCTAGAGATAAAAATATTTGAAATTGTTCATCATCCAATGGGTCCAGCTGTGTCAGTTTGCAATGACCAAAATGTGTGATCTGATTCTTGGGGCTTATCAAAGTGGGTGTTATTTTTGGTTGCTATGGTTGAGTGTTTAATCCATTGCGTACAAAGTTAAAATCTGATATATTACTGTTGTGAGCAGTTATTGTGAAAGATAGTCTAAGCTGAATGTCACTAAGAATGATGTTTTATAAGACACTTTTATAACAACAAATGTTAGAAAGCTTTTTTCTTTAACAGGCATGATTCACATAGAGGCTTTTAAATAAATGGTCTTGTAAAATCTTTTCAAGGTACTAAATATCAAAATAATCAAACAGTATTTGTTGAGTTATTTTGCTGGCTATGGTGCTCATGTATTCTATATATTCATGATATACATAGAAAACAAAGACATCTTCATGCACCTCATAGACTCTTCTAGTTAGGTATTAGAAGAGTTATTAATATGTACGTTGCATTGTGTTTTGGAGGTTGCTTAGCTTTCATGATCCCATTTTAGGTAATAGACCCGACTCTCAGGCTCTCAAAGAAAAGTCCTTACATAAGAACCTCAGGGCACCCACGATCCTCATGCCCCACCTTACACCCATGCTTCATTCCCTGCCAGCATCTTGCTCAGATGTTGTCTTCTCCAGAGTGGGTTGCTGATTCTAAAACCAGCCATGCCATATACCCCTGACTTCCTAACCACTCCCTCTCATTCTGTAGATGTTTCTTACTCAACCAGAGCAGTTGTGATAAATGAAACATTCACTGTTAATGTTTCCATGTGGAGGGAGGAGGAAGCCTGAGGAGCTGCCCCAAAAGTTGGATTATTCCTCTGCAAGTAACCCTTAACCATGCTCCTAAGAGAAATCCGTCCCCTGTGCTCCTAAAGGAAATTGCTTATCTATCCTTCTGTAGTTAACCCTTACACATATTTCTAGAGGTATCTCCTCGCCTATACTTCTGTAAGTGATCTCTTGTCCAAGGTTAGACAGCTTTAATAAACTTATTGGCTCACCTATCTGATCTCAGGTGGAATTATTTCTTTGGCCTATTGTATCCTATCTATGTGTTTCTTTGTGTTTCCCCAGATAATATAATTCTACATCTTTGATTAGGGCGATTTCCTTTATTTTTGTAATAGGAGGACACTAATTATGTATTTATCTTTCACATCTTCAGAAACAATTACTTCCGCATTGTCAAGCTTTATCATTTATACTCTGTATACAGTATTTTCTCTTAATCAAAACCCATACAATGAATTCTATATCCAATAATGACATGCTGGGCAGTTCAAACTCAAGGGGGAACTTCGGGGCTGTTAACCTATTGATAGCAGCTTCTGATTCACATAAAGATCACTGGCAAGATGACATAGGTCTTTCAATGTTACAATACCATAGACAAACACGTAGAAGTCCTACAGAAAATCCCTGAGAATTCATCGTGCTGGAAGGTACTATATAGACTGCTGGAGAAGAATCATCATCAATGATCTCACCCAACTGTGGATCCTACATGCCATAATTTCAATTAGCTGGGCAAGATGTGACCACAGGTGCAACAGGGGCATAACTATTATGAGGGTAACCAACTGATTTCTGACTATTTGAAACCCACTCCACTGGAAGGAAACTATACTTGTGACTGTAAACCTAGTTAAATGCATGCCAAAGGATAGGAAGACCACAGGCCATAGTGGAAAACACTGATGTTTTGCCAAATAGACAAGGTGTCAAACTGTGCTCTAAATGCTTTTGTTAATATCTGTACTAGCTCAGGTTCTCTAGAACAGTGATTATTACAGTTCCTCAAGCTGTGGTGACCCCAACCATAAAATTACTTCATTCTACTTTATAATTATAATTTTGCTACCATTAATAATCATAATGTAAATATCTGATATGCAAGATATCTGATATGTGATCCCATGGGTGTCATTACCCACAGGTTAGGAACTGCTGCTCTAGAGGTACAGAAATTATAAAATTAATATCTAAATCTAGATAGTTTAGACAGATAGACAGACAGACAAGCAGATAGAGAGATATAAAGGGGTTTATTAGAATGGCTTACAGACTGTGATCCAGTTAGTCCAACAATGGTTGTCTACCAACAGAAGAGCTAATGATCCAGTAATTGTTTTTTCCATGAGCCTGGATGTCTGAGCCGACCTTTGATATAGCCAGAATCCTGAAGAAGTGGGCTCAAATGCCGGTGAAGGGATGAACTTGCTTGTGAGAGCAAGAGCGAGCCAGCAAAGAGAGAGCAAGCTTCCTTCTTCCATGTTTTACAGATAAACTGCCAACAGAAGGTGTGGCCCAGATTAAAGGTGGATCTTTCCACCTCGAAGATCCAGATTAGATGTGGGCCTTCCCATTTCAAAAGATTTAATTAAGCAAAACCCTTCACAGGTGTGCCCAACCATTCCCCCCCCCCCAGTTAATTCCAGGTGTGGTCAAGTAGAAAACCAAGAATCGGTAAAATTGTACTATTTCCAGCCTTGGTCAATGAAGCATCTTGTGGGGAATAAAATTGTAGGCAGTAACTCATAGGGTCAAAGGGATGAGAAAAGGTGCCCTCTGAATGCTAAACCCCAAATGGACACATGCATCACCCTCTCCAGGGCTCAGGGAACTCTTCATGGAAGAGGGAGCAGGAAGAACATAAGAGGTGGAAGACTGGGGTAATTCATGTGAAATGCTGTCTTCTAGACACAGGTATAAGATGCTTGTACACATATTAGCCGCAGCAGTGGTTACTTGCTCAAGACTTGGCCAATCAACATTTTGTTAAGGATGAGGGACAGGTTTATGAGGCTCCACACCTCCCCAAGGAGTTTTAGGTAGCTAGTAGTTGTTGGAGGAGGGAGTCATAGTCCCCTGGAATGGAGCTGTTGATAAGCCAGGTAAACATGATAAACTAATTAAACATAGTTTGTCACACACATACAAAAGGGACATAACTAGGAGGGGAACTTACTGGGAATAAGGGGGTGTTGCATGGGTGTGTGAGGGCATAAGAAAGGACAATATGCATTGTGTGTGTGTGTGTAAACTTATGAAAGAATAAATTTAAATGATAATTTATTACACTGATGAAATTTTTGGTGATTTTTGCTCATCTGAATCATTCTGAAGCAGAAATCTTCTCTTCTGTTGTCTCAGTGGCTCCTTAAACACATGAGGAACTGTCATGATTTTGTCATATTCCCGCCCACGGCAGTCCAAATATTCCCTTCAAATGAGCCTTCCTGTTTTGCTCATTATTTCCTAGTCTTATTCTCCCTAGATTACATGTTCCTTGAAAGCAAAAACAGGGCTGTATTCTGTTCTTGTTCAAAGCAAGCAAAGTGAGTGAGTCATACTGAAGACAATAAATTAAAGACAAGTCAAATGAAGAAGAAATGAAACCAGTAGTTATGTTCTTCATACACAAGATGACATGTGAGGATGTGTGCTCCTGGATAGTGGCTGTCCTAAATACCTTCTATGCTAACATACCTTTGGCTATCCTCTGACTAGTGGTAAGTGAAGGGTAATTTGTTTTAAATAATACATATTCAGAGTCTATATCGTCTTCACCAAAGATGTTCTGAGCCAACCAGAGCCTGCAGAAAGAAAATTAAGTTTTTAGGACCTGCTGTTTCTTTTCCATGCGATTGGAAACTTGGTGAGATTAACATCCGAAAGGATTGACAGAGCTAATTTGTTTTAAATACTTTTAATTATGTGGGGAGGGGGCAGGATGGAGTGTGTGCTCACAGGTGTATAGGTTCCTTGGAGGCCAAAGGCACTGGATTCCCCCAGGAACTGGACTCATAAGCGTTTCTCAACTCAGGTGCTGGGAAGCATGCTCAGGTCCTCTGCAAGAGCAGTATATGCTCTTACCTGGTACGCCAGCTCGGCTACCCAGGCACAGCAACTTTTTGAAGAGTTTATGGCTATACCTATATAAATGTATTTCTAGTGCCATATCTTGAAGTTTATGATCCTCTCCCCCACCGTACTAGAATTTTAGCTGGTTTGAGATCATGCTTGTCTCATACATGCAGTCACACTGCTGCGCCTTCATGTGTGCGATGTCCCCCATCATAACCGGAAGACACTGTGCCATAACAGTCTCCTACCAAGTATCATCCCCTAGCTGAGGAGCTAATGGCAACTGATGGCTGCCGGGGGCAGGAGGGTCAGTTTACTAAGGGTACTGTCCTGGATGGGCTAGCCATGTCCCAGTGAATGGTGCTGTGCCCATGCATGCACTGGAAGCAGTAAGTGGACCCAGTGGATTAAAAAAAATGCACCATCAAAACACAATATATTTGGCATGAAATTCTCAAACAATAATTTTAGGAAGTCTGAAAGTTCATTAAGAGAGAAGAAGCCAATGGCAGTGTACGTGGAAAAAAGAATTTTGAATAGTCTTTAGGCCTAACACGCCCCTGATCTGATAAAGTGAGGTATACACAAGGGTCACTCCACTGTTCTCCAGGCAGGTGTTTCTTGTCCTAGTCCTGTTCACCTCCCACACTCTCAGCTGGCCAGAATAGCATTCCTACTTAGCCTGATCTCTCCAGGAAGAGGATGAGGGAGTCCCCAAAGGACCTAGAGCAACAAGAAAGCAGTAGTTTGAGATCAGCAGCTCTCAGGGCTCTTGCCAGCACCAGAATCCCCTGCTGGACTTCTTGAAAACATTGATTATTGTTATAAAAGAAACCAAGAGGCCGCTCAGCTGTGGCCGTTTCTACTCTACTGCTCTACTCTTTCCCCAGCAGAGTGTTACTCTAAGCATCATTCAAACAAACAAATAGAAAATAAAGCTGCCTCACGTACCATTTCTGCAACAACCTGATGGTTAAATGTGTCCCATGCCAGTTTAGGAAGATACCTATTATGTTCATTGAGTTTCTTCTAAGCAAAAGGAGGTGAATTATAACTTCAAAAGAACTGAGAAATTAAATTGATCACTGCTGAGGAAACAACAAACACAGCTGATTTTGCAAAACAGAAAGCATGGCATCAGAAAAAGAAAAAAAAAAGAATGAGTACTCCTGATTTTATTCAAATAGGTTAAAATCAGCCCAGAAAGTATATGAGTGAAACAAGGACTTTAGTGAGTAACTCACTCCCTCTACTATGGAAAGATAAACTTATTTTGTAATAATGGCTTGCTTGACTTTTGCTATAACAAAATGCAAGCCCAGAGAAAGTTTAGTTCACTACTTGAGGCTAGAGGCACGTATGGCAGAGGCATCATGGCATCGGCAGGAAGTGGCTGGTCACGTGGTATCTGAGCCAGGAAGTAGAGAGAAACGAAGACTCACACTCAATTTACTTTCTCCTTTTTTCCCGTTTCTTTACTCTGGTACCCAAAATAGAGTGGTGCTGCCCACATTCAGGGTGGGAGACCAAGGTGCTTACAAATCCAGTCAGGTAGACAATGAAGATGAATCGCCACTCATCTCCCACCAGCATGGAGCTGGGATCAGATCATTAACACATGAGCCCTTAATAAATAGTCCAGGCCCCAATTGTAGCATATATATATATATATATATATATATACATATATATATGTATATATATATATTCATAAGGTTGGTGCTGTTGTTATCATTATCTCCTCATTTTCTTATGAGTAGATGGTGAACCATGCACACAACATAGCTTTCCCAGGTAATAGACTGTAATAGGTGTATTATAGGCTGGGCAGAGTTTCTATTTAGCTGCACTCATTCTCTGTATCCTTAGTCATGATTCTGAACAGCTGCCACACCTGACTAAGAGATATATTATCTATGCAACTCAAAGTGGGGCCCCAAGCACAAACTTGCCTTTGAAAACAAAGAGGCGGGGAGGGGGGTAAGTTGTTAATTATCAAACGATTGATTCTATCTTGTGCTCTTGATGTCTTTCAGATTTACGATAGAAAACACCTGCCACAATCACCAAAGCATAGGAAAATGTAAGATTTAAAAACAAAACAAAGTTTAACATCCTTTACATGGAGATAGTTTTATTTCCTAATTTTATATCATAGTTGAGAAAAACAAGTGCATTGTTTCTCAGTAGTAATGCAAACCCAGCACTCCTCAGAGAGACGGCATAGACAATCAGAGGTCATCTCCATGTTCTAGTTAAGCCTCAGAGCTCACCCTCATCTGCCCGGCCCTAATAATCAAGTCCCCAGTCCCGTCCCCCCCCCCCCGCCCCTGAGTCACCTATGCTCCAGCCAGGAAGGACTTTGGTGCTCACTGCATCTTGCAGCACTCTCTGTTTCTGTGCCTGCTTTCAGAGTTGTCATTTGCTGGCCTGGGAATGGAATGGTGCAGCTCCAGGGCCTCCAACCTCCCAGTTCGTCTCAAGGTAAGGTCAGCTCTGACTTTCTTTTCGGCCCTCCCAGAGTTCTGTTATCTCTTCTACCTAAAGCTTGTGACTATATGTAAGAAGTCAGGTATTTCTGAAGAACTTAGGTCATTTATAGAAGCCTTCTTTCCCTAGCAACATGAGAAGTTATTTATTTGAGTATCTGAACCAAGACTCACATCATATAAACAATGAGGACTCGAAGTATGTGCTCTTCAGAAGGCTATGAAGTCCAATTTCCCCCAAACTGATGAAGCTGTGTGCTTTGTATGCATTTCTTTTACTTCTGTCTGCCTCATCAAAATTAAAAAGAATCAGAATAAGAAAATCATAAACCTTAGGAGTTGGGGAGATAGATCAGCTGGTAAAGAGTTTGCCTTGTAGCAGGGACCCGAGTTCAATCCCTAGTATCTACATACATCCAGGTGTGGTAGGGCTTGCCTGTAATTCTCATGTTAAGAAGCAGAAAAGGTATATTGCCTGTAATCTTCATGTTACAGGCTTGCCTGTAATCCCTGGGGCTGGCCAACTGACCCATCTGGTCTAATTGGTAAGTTCAGACCCAAGAAGAGACTGTCTCCAAAAACACATGGCAAGGGTTCCTGAGGAAGACTCCCAAGGCTCTGTCAAAATACATGAATATACATATGAATGCACCTCCACGTTCACATATACCAACACACACGAGCATATGCACTCATGTCACACATGCATTCCTCCCACCACAAACATGGATGCAAAGATGCTCTTGCACACTTGCATAAAAATAACCTAATCACTCTGGAGGTAGTGGGGGATGAGAAAATAGAAACAGTCAATTCTGCTCAAATGTTGAAAATGATTAACAGGTCAAGCAAAATCTGTACTCCAACATGAAACCAGTGTATACAAAAAAAAAAATCTTCTTCTGAACAGTGTACTGTACTTTCAAGACAGGGAACTCTTCCATCTTGGCCAAGGGAAGCTCAAGAGAACAAATAGAATTGTATTCATTTGTTTCATTTTAACAGAACTATGATGTCACCGGGTCTGGATTATTTAAGGGTCACTGGAATTTTATGCTAATAGAGAACATGACACATATGGCAGACAGAAAATAGGGAGGCTTATGTCACCACATGTTATGAGACTCGGTCAAATCCCTAAGATTTTTTTGCTTCTTACTTTGTTGTATAGGAAGGCTCACACTGGCTAAATGCAACAGTTGTTACATGTTGCAATCACAGTCTCTTTGATATTCTGACCTGGGTTTCTGAGACATTAACTTGCCCCCTGCTGTTCCTTCTTATTTTGGTTACTAACATATTGAAAATTCTCTCTCTCTCTCTCTCTCTCTCTCTCTCTCTCTCTGCAAGGTTTTTTTGTCAACCGTGGCTGTCCTGGAACTCACTTTGTAGACCAGGCTATCCTCAAACTCAGATATCCCACTGCCTCTGCCTCCTGAGTGCTGGGATTAAAGATGTGATTACTCTTAAACTGAATGAATGAAACCAAAATGGCGATCAAGAATCTTAGAGCGGATGGTTGCCCATAAGCAAGCATTTCTGCCCCCCATGATTTTCCTTTGAGATTCGAAGTGCCTGCACATCGATGTTGTGTCATTTCTGTTTCTTAAGGCGATTCTCCGAGAGGGGACCATAGCAAAAGGAAGCACCGCTCCTGTAGACTGACTTTGGGTCAGCAGGGAATACAGAGTAAAGTGTAGCAGCATCAACACACACATGACAGAATTATGTCCGAAGAATCTTGAAGCTCACTTCTTTTTTCCACTCTCATGAAAGTGTGTGTGTGTGTGTGTGTGTGTGTGCCCATCCATGTGCACAGTGTCCTTTCTCAAAGGCTTTTATGCTTTTTCTTTAAAAAAAAAAATACAGGATCTCTCCTTGAATGTGGAGCTCGTCAATTGCCTATATCAGCTGCCAGCACCAGGAAATCTCCCTACTCCCTCATCCCCATCCTCCACCCCATCTTTGAACCCTGGTGCTGAGTTTATAAGCACACACCACCACATCTCCACATCTGACTTTCACATGGGTGCTGAGGCTCTGAACTCATCCTTATGATTGGCGCCTTAACAACAGCCATCTTCCCGTCCTAAATCTCACCTCTTTCATGAAGCCTCGCTGAAATCATCAGACAGAATCTTGTCTCCTGCTTCTGAATTCATAAATCAACTGCAGTCATCAGTTTTTAGACATTAACTTTTGTCCACCTGTGACTTGGCTCTTCAACAGCTTGTTCAGGTGCAATAGAGTCTTAGCTTCTTGGTGTTGAAAGTGTTTTCTAAAAGGCACACATGTAACTGCAGTTGGTTGTTTTAGCCAACAGACATTCCTACACACGGGTGTGCAAATCGAAAGATCTTTAACTGAATTGTCTGCTAAGTGCGAAGGCATGTTCTGATTCAAAGGCCCATAGAATAATTGGCTCCTACACTTGGTATTTCAAAGCCACCTAAGATAATTAGTTTCCAAGCCACACAAACATACCCTCTTCTAAAAACATTCTTGAAAATAAACACCAAGTTTTAGTTGAAACCTCTACTGGGGAAAAGATGGCTGTTACAACAGAGACTCATATTATTTTTGTGACTTTCCATAAAGCCAAACATCATTTTCAACCTATCTTTTATAAAATAATTCTGGGGCTGGTGATATGGTTCGAGGGTTAAAAGCAGAGAGAGGGTCCAGGTTCATTTCCCAGAACTCATACAGTAGCTCACAGCTATTATTCATAACTCATCTCCAAGAGATCCAATGCCACTTTCTGACCTCCACAGGTACCAGGCATGCGTGTGTAGTATATAAATACAAGCAGGAGAAAAATTCTTACACATTAAAATAATAATAATAATAATAAAGCCAAAAATATCTCTACTACATCTGTATTTAGAGCAGTTATTTAAATCTACCCTCTCCTGAACACCAGCTGTAATGCACAAGCTCCTCAAGCAACCAGAAACACTCAGAAAATCCAGAAGTCCTTTGAACATCCTGGGATGGACAGGTGCCAGTCAACAAACAGTGTGAGCGTCAGCTGGCTCTGGGACAGCCTCTACAGCCATCCTCTCTGTTGCTTGTCTCTGGGGTGAGGAGACAATGTCTCCTCTTAGTCAGGAATCTTGGCTCTTAGCTCTGTGGAGCCACAGGTAGAAAGCAAGTCTGGAAAAGGCTGCTGCCAATCTGCTTCAGCTGGAGAGAGATCAGTTCTGAGATGCTTATCGAACATCCTCTTATTGTCTCCCTAACAATGGCCAGCAGTTCTACCAGGGGCCGTTTATCACAGCCCATTCTCAGTGGAATGGAGGTTGAGGCTGCCAAGCATCCATCAGAAGAACCCAGGAATGCGATGCGCAGTGGAAGGGTACCCAGAGGGACAGGGATAAAGAAGGATCCCATTTGTGCTCTTCTTTCTTCCTCCCTTCACGGCAAACCATCTGAAATGAGATTTGCTGAGTGCCTGTAGCAGTAAGGACAATGGACCACACTGAGAAATGTGCTGATGCCACAGGTGTTAGGGTCCCACGTTGTTGTCAGGAGTACTTGTTTCAGCCAGTACCACTTCATCATGGTTTATCCGAAAAACTGAATAAAGAAGAATGAAAACTGGGAAGGATTAAGAACTCTCAAACTAGGAAATCCCAGGTCCTTTGCATAGATAGTATGGCTTTTAGTCTGGTTTTTTTATGGGATTCCTGAGTGTGTAAATGAGTGAGTCTCTGTGTTTATATCTGTTGTTTATGCCTTTTCTTGGTCTCCTTTCCTTCTGTTTGATTATTTTGTACTACTTTGATGTGTTGACTTTTGTTCTTTTTTATGTTTTTATTAACCCTTAGAAGCCTGTTTTCTAATGAGAGAAAATAAAGTGGATTCAGGTGAGAAGGCGGTTAGAGAAGAATTGGAAGGAGTAGAAGGAAGGGAAACTGTAATCAGTATATATTATATGAAAAAAATCTATTTTCAATAAAAGGAAAAATTCTTTTAAAAAATTAGAATTAAAAAAAATTTTTTTGAGGCAGGTTCCTGTGTGTAACTGAGACTGGCTTTAAAGTCAAAATCCTCCTGCCTCTGCACCAAAAGTGCCAGGATTATTGCTTGTAAATTATCACTTGGCTCTGAAGTTTGGTTTTGATCTCTCTGTGACCCACCAGTTTTGTTCAGGAGTTAAGGATTGAGCTCCCTAAAGTTCTTCTTCAGTCAGAAACTGGCAGTGCTTGCTGGGGCTCTAAGAGATACTGACCTGTTCATCAACTTCAAACTTTATCCTCATATGTTAAGACACAAAAACCTGTACTCTGGTATTATACTTGCTGTCTTTGTTTCAGATAGCTTTCTGCCACTGTGACAAACTTGTAGTAAGGAGGGCTGCTTGTTGGTTCCTGGCCGCCTGGCTAGCTTAGACCCGAAATAATCACACAGAAATTTTATTAATTAAATCACTACTTGGCCCATTAGCTATAGCTTCTTATTGGCTAGCTCTTACATATTAATTTAACCCATTTCTATTAATCTGTTTATCATCACAAGGTCGTGGCCTAGCAGCAAAGTTTCAGTACTTCTTTCTCCGGCCATGGCTCCACGGCTTCTCCCTGACTCTGCCTTCTTTTTCCCAGCATTCAACCTATCTCCCCCCCGACCCCACCCCCACATAGTTCTACTCTTCCCTGCCATAGGCTCAAAGCAGTTCTTTATTCATTAACCAATAAAAGCAACACACAGACAGAAGGACCTCCCATACCACAAACTAAGACAATCAGATTAAAAGAGAAAAAGGTTTATTTTGACCCATGAGTTCAGAGGTTTCATTCTTGTTCTTGTGCCTTTGAACCTGTAGCCACATGGTGCCTCAGTGCTGGTGACAAATGGAGCTTGGTGACTTTAGGACACCTGGGCAGTGAAAAGAGAAACCCCAGAATTTTCTGGGTCCCAATATTGTCCTTAAGAGTGTTCTCAAGTCACCTAACTTCATCCCATGAGGCCCAACATCCTAATGGTTCTATCACTCTCCAGTGTGAGCCTGGGCTAGTGACCAAGACTTGAACACATAGGCACCTGGGAGACATTTCAGATCCAAACTATAATAATTACTGGAGACCCCAGCACAATGGGGGCTTTCTCTGGGACCCTGGATTAGGCACAGAGCACTTCTTAACACCTGTTTTCACAGAGAGATCCTTTATTAAACAGGGAAGAGAAGATAAAGAGACTGCTTTCTGACTCAGGCAGAAACAGCAATAAATGACCTTGCAGGTGGCATTTTTTAACAGCATTTTTTATGATTATTTTCTTAAACAATCTTTTCTCATTTTACATACCAATCCCAGTTCCCTCACTTTTCCCTCCTCCCTGCTTGACTGACCTTTCACCCACCCCACCTGCCATTCACTCCTCAGGAAGAAGTCATTCTCAAAAAGAGTAAAAGGGGATGTCTGTTAGAATGGGCTAAGATGTGGTGGTAAAGGGGATAGAACATGAGGGAGAGGGGGAAGGGGACAAGAGAAAGGGGGTAGGAATATTTGTCCCAGAGGGACAAAAGACTGCCTCCAGATAGAGAGAAGACAGATGTGACACATAGGCAGATGGCAGTTTATAAAAATAAAGAGGGAAACCCTGTGTTAGGATGAGGTGTTTAATTTTAATTGGGCATGTTTATTGGGTGACCCAAAGGGGGCTTTTGATTGTTGGACTTTGGCAGTCAGTCTCGGGAGGAAGTAGTGACCAAATAAGGGACTAGACCTTGGTGGCTAGCTTTAGGAATGTAAACTAATAATGGTTTTAGTAAGGCAGAGGGCGTGGGGGAGAAGGACAAGGCCTGACAGAACCACATGCTCCAGTGGGCTATGAGCCTTCAGGATGTTGTCTATTTGTAGATATTAAGGTACACTGCTGTGGGATTAGGCTCTTGTACCCTGCAAAGATTTGTCACTTGTATTGGTTTGATAAAATAAAATTAATATTTATCTGTACATTCTGAACCAAGCCAAAAAATCAAAAGTTATTATGTGTTCCACAGGACTAGAAGAATGGAAGAATGACTTTAAGACCAAAGGAGTGCCTAGAAATAATTACTGCCATGTGAATCCCCAAATGTCCAAATTGAGAAAATGTGGCTCGTTATTTAATTTTGACCCTTTCCGTTGAAAACAAAGAGAAACAACAAATCCAATGGGGGAGAAAAACCGTCACCACTCAGTATTATTTCAGTATTAGATCCTAAGACTCTATACCAACAAGCTTTTAACATAACCAGTAACTAAATGTCATCGTTATTTCTGTGTGCCAGGCATTCTTACAAATACCATCTGCATGATCATTCCATTTCATCTCTGGTGAGACGTCACTATAGCTGTGTATTGCGTCATGTTGGCAATATTTTCAGCACTGTATCACAATGCTATTCCCTTATCAGCAATCATCACAGAGTGCACTTCCACAAACTGAACTAAATGGTCCTGACCAGTTACTAGTGACCTTTCTTGACACCACTAAAAGGTGTAATGAATTGAGATATGTGATACATATTGGGACGATATGATATAAATGTATTTCTGTCATAAAAGTAGGGACATATTTCAAAATAACTTTTATAGTTCGTATCAGGACTGGAGAGATGGTTTACTGGTCAAAAGCACATACTGCTTTTGTGGAGTTCCTGAGTTCAATTCTCAGAACCCACACCCACCTGTAACCCCAGCTCCAGGAGTTCTGGCACTCTTGTGTATCCTCTACCGGCACTACATTTATGTCTACATAACTCTGCACAGACAGACAGACACAGAAACACACATGCATGCATGCACTCACCCAATTTTAAAAGCACAACATAGTACATGTATAGACCAGTAACAGCTGGCTACTATCAAGTCCTCTGTACTGTACATCATTGCGCACACCATGTAGTTGGAAGTTTACACCAGCATCACCATCAGCACTTCTGCATTCTATGCTATGCAGACAGCAGTGTCAACAGATGATGGGAAACTTTCAGCTCTACTGTAATCTCCAGGGACCACTGTCCGTCTGTGCCTTGTTACTGACTGAAACTTCATTCTGTACCAAGTGACTGTCCTGCTGTTTGTAGTACATCCACCCTACAGATGATAAAAACCAGCAACAGCAGCTAATGTAGGCACCCCGCCCTAACCTTTCCTCATGGCCAGGAGCACATACGTGGAAGTGTGACGGAAGACCAGCTGGACAGGTCTGCTGTGACAGCTGACCTTTACTGTTCACGTGACTGCATTTAGTAGGCAGAAGCTCACCTCTGCCTGGACCATCATCTCCAAGGAGAACTAACTGAAGGGAGAAGATTCATCCTGAATGTGGGTGGTGCCATCCCAGGGACAGAGGGCTTGGCAAAAGGGAGAAGGTGAGTGCTGAGTGCCAGCATGCCCCTGTCTTCCTTCCAGTGGCCGTGATGTGAACCCCTGGGACCCACCACGCTGTCTTTACCACGAAAGACTGTGCCCTTTGTCTTTTAGCCAAGGTACATCCTTCCTCCCTGAAATTGTTCCTGTAGCATATTTGGGGCCTAGAAACAAAAGGCTAAAGGATATGCCCACATTTTTTTTTCCTGGGAAAAAGTCAGTGATCTTCCTAGGAAGTTTTAAACAGAGCATTGGAGGCAGCCAGAGATGGTTTCTGATTAAAATCCACATTTTTCCACAGCTCCCTCTACAGTAGACTTTTTCCAGGAAAAGCTAAATAGTGCGATTTCAAGGACTTTGGGAAATCTCTATCACGGCATAGTACTCAAACCAACTCCTCCAGGCCACATGACAGCAGGCAAGCCATACCATTGCTGGCCTGAGAGGGTCACACAAAACTCCTTTCAGAGGGAGTTCACATACATGTCATTGCAGCCCATTCACTAAACCCCAGCTAATACACAAACCCTCCAGAAACATGGGCATCCTGGTACCTAACTACTAGTTGGGATTTCTGTATTTTCTTTTCCCTGAGCCTATTTAGAAATTTTCTGTCCACTCGCTAATTCCCCAAGGAAGGACACTTTAAAGTACTTCAAACTCTCGTGCTTTGTTTTTAACATCTTAATATCCCCCTTTATTTCTTGGGACTGTGGATGTGAGGGAGTTGAAAAGGCACCTCTCACATGTGAGAGGTGGCTCGGATGAGAACCAAGAACATGAAAACTCACAAGCAGCAAAACAAAAGCACAGGCTTGGGATGGCCTCCAAGACACGTCTTCTATTTCTGCTGCTCCAGAGGCTTGGAGCAGAAGCAGAAGCCCCAAAACAGGAACAAGCCCAGAGAAACTGGAGAAAGGCTGAGTGGAGTTTTACAGACTTCTTCAGATGTAGCCCAAGATGTCTTTCCTCTGACGGATGGCTCAGGAACGCTGGGAGAAGCAACGGGTTGGGGGCTGACTGCACTCCTCAGTGCATGAACTAGGTATCTTTGCTCCTGGGACTGAACAGGTTAACCTGGGACGGCAGTGTGAGTGGCAGTCACAATGAGAGATAGTTTGTAAGTTCTTATAGGTGAGAGACAGTCCATAGAGTGTGTATGAGCCACTTAATAAGAACTGACTGAATGCTGTAAACACTGCAAGCTTCTATTCAGAAACCAAGAGCAGCTTTGCATTGGGTTTTACCAAGAACGCCAATCCAATTCCGTATTCAACAGTAGCCTGGACTTCCCAGCTGCACCACTTAGTCCCTAAGGCAGGGGTCAGTGCACCG
Organism: Dicrostonyx torquatus; assembly: GCA_028555095.1. Classification (NCBI taxonomy): domain Eukaryota; kingdom Metazoa; phylum Chordata; class Mammalia; order Rodentia; family Cricetidae; genus Dicrostonyx; species Dicrostonyx torquatus. The sequence goes on from JAQHUG010000130.1 coordinate 4,838,122, forward strand.
ACACTTAGAATTCTGTCTCTTTTGCTAAACTGTGTGGCGCAGCACTGTCATCTTGGTAGCACAGTGACACAACAATCCTAAGAATTTTCTATGGATTTATTTTTTTCACATCAGGGACCACAAACATTCATATAATTTATTTTTAAAACCATTTTGCAACATCAAAAGAAATACTATGAAATAAGATCGAGTGTCTTACAAATGTGCATGTAAGCTTGCTGGGGTCCATGTTGGTCACCTCCATAACTTTTCAGTTTTAGTGTCCAGGCTGCCAGGTAAATGTGAACTCCGTCATTTTTTTGTTTTGTTTTGTTTTGTTTTGTTTTTGAGACAGGGTTTCTCTGTAGCTTTGGAGCCTGCACTGGAACTAACTCTTGTAGACCAGGCTGGTCTTGAACTCACAGAGATCCACCTGCCTCTGCCTCCCGAGTGCTGGGATTAAAGGCGTGCGCCACCACCGCCCGGCTAACTCTTGTCATTTTTTAGATAATTTTCAAGTTGCTCCCTCATTTTTGTGTTAGTTGGACAGAGCTTCCTCAAGTCTGTCATTCTTGCTGACTTGTGTCACTGAGATGAGTTCTCACTACTTAGCCCAGGCTGCCCTCCCATTCCTGATTCCTTCACCTCAGCCTCCCTGATGCTGGGATTAGGGGCATGTACCACCTTACCTGACTCACACTTTCTTTTTAGTGCTGAATTACTCTTGGTCTAGCTTCATTCTTATTGATTTAATTTGTTGTAGTTTATGGGATTGCTCCACAGTGAAGAAAAATTCATTTTTGCATGAGTCTTATTTCTGGTCTGTAATCGCCCAACCAACAACTAACTTTAATTTATTTATAAGAGCAATATAAGGACAGAGTATGTGCTTTGATGAACATACCTCAGATGATATAAACAATATTCAAATTCATTCCGTTTAAATAATTAATAGCTTACTCTATGAGAGACATGGTAACCTGGCTGCATTTGGCTTTCTGCTTGCCTGGCCTGGTATGATGACTTGTGATCCCATGTCTCCAACCATATGCTCACATGAAGTAAATAACATGCTTTGCCTGTATTTCAAAACCACTGCAAGGTGCTTGGTGTGGTCTCTAAGCTCATATAATCAAGGTGTTTGTTTCCTCAGTGGAAAATGGGAGTAGATGGATAGGTCAGAGGTGTTTTGCTAACTGGAACTTGTTCTAAACATGTTTGAGAAATTAGCCTTAAAGAAATGCAGAAGATAATGAAATGTAGTACACATACAAGATGGAATTTTATCCCATTGTAGAGAAACATGAACTTTGCAGGAAAATGCATGGACCATTCATAGTGAGCTAGATGCAGAGTAACAGCGCTTGCGTGTTTCCTCTCAAAGGGATTTTAGCTTATAATGTTCTGCTCATCTAAGTGTATATATGATTGTAGGTGACACTACACAACCCGGAAGGGGACCCTCAGAGGGGAAGAGGACAGAAGATGTCAGAGGAGTAATGGGACAAATAGAACATCGAAGTGGAAAAGAGGCCACCAGGAGCAGAAGAGAACAAGGTGGGAGAAGAAGCAACAAACTCCAGTTTTGTCTGAAATGTCATAAGGAGACCTAATACTGTGTGTGCTTTTTTTTAATAATTAACTAGAAATAAATGAAGAATTACAAACAAAATCTTGGGCTTAATTATATTTATAATAAACCTCAAGAGCATAATGGAATTTCAGGTATGTCTTTAGCCTATTCCCACCCATGTCAACACCTCCAACTGTCAGGAGCACTCCCCAACAGCCTTAGGCTCCAGGACAACTAGAAAATCATACTGGAATAAAATCATTCTTGAAGTGATATTTTTAGTCTTATAATGAAATAATGGCTTGGGGATGGAGAACCACTCTGAGTTTCAGGGTAGTTGTTTCCAGCACTCAGCTTACAGGGTCCACAACTGAGTGTGACTCCCCCTCTAGAGAACCTGACCCCCTCTTCTAACCTCTACTGGCACCCATACCTGTGGGCATGGGTATACACACACACACACACACACACACACACACACACTGCACAAACAAAAGTAAGATATAGTAAGATATATTTACATAAAATTAAAAATAACTGGGCATGGTGGCACACTCATTTAATTCCAGTACTCCAGAGGCACAGAAGCAGACAACTCTCCCTGAGTTTGAGGCCAGCCTAGTCCACAGAGCAAGTTCTAGGACAGCCATGGCTGCATAATGAGAGATCCTTTCCCAAACAAATAAATAATGTTGTTCTATACAAAATTATTGGGAAATCTAGCAAAATGCAAAGATAAAAATGATGCACTCTTGACATGTCAAAGTTTACATATTTTTTAAAAACCATACATAGGTCTAAGTATAGATGTCTGGTGCAAAATTTGACTCACCGCAAGTACACTGTTGTGCGAGGTGCCTTTCCTCAGTGCTCTATCAAGAACACTTCTCCAGGTTATAAAACACTATTTTCTTACAACATCGTTTTTACGGTTGCAAAATAAAATAAACCATGATATAAATATATCAGGGCTTATTTAAACAATTCTCTTGGGCACAGGATCTTGTTGTTGTAAAAACAATGTCATGTCATCCTGGCAAGTAAATCTTTCCTTTCGTTGAGATTTTTGTTGCATTACTAAGTTCTTGGAGTGGAATTGTTCAGTTGAAGGCCATGAACACTTGCCGAACTTTAGAAACATACAGTCCCGTGTCCTTTAGCAATTTATCCTTTCTTGGACTTCTAAGGGGAAGATATAGGATATTGTAGGACAGCCATTGGTTTCATCCCTCTCTTTGAAAGTTGGGCATATGGACAAGCTCAGTGAGTATTGTCTCTCCTGTTTTGTAAAAGGGACTGTGGAGAGTCCTGACATGGCTTTGAACTGTTTAGGGACCTTTTAAATTTAGTTGGACTTGTTCTGACTTGAGTACAGGATATCTTAGGTCAAGTCCTAATCCACATGCGTGCACACATGTGCACACGCACATGCCCACACTAACAAGTTTATGCACCCCCCTCTACACACACGGGATGGCAGGACACAGAGATGGAGACAGAGACAGAGACATAAAGAGAGATCATGTAGATACAGGACACGTCCTTCATTTCACAAATGGGTATGTGCATGTGCACATGTATACATATGTGTGTTCATGTGGAAGCCAGAAGCTGATGTCCAGTAGCCTTCCTCATTCACTCTCCACATTAAGATTGTGAACCTGAAACTCAGTTAGATTTCCTGGCCCAAGTAGTTCCAGGATCTACCTGTCTCTGAACCATTAAGTCCAACATGTCAATGTGGGTTCTGGCAATCAAAACCCTAGTCCTCGTGCTTGTGAATATCTCTTGGCTAAGCCATCTCCCCAGCTTCAGTGTCTGTCTTTAATGAAGATTGCATGACACACTTATCTGGTTTAGACAATCTGGCAACATACCAGGCAGCACATGCTACGGAGGGACATTGGCATCAATTCCTGAAAAGCCCTGTGTAGAAGTCGCCTGAATATGTTGACCATAAGCAAAGGCTCAAGTTGACCTTCAAGCAATGCATCCCGCGTTCATGAAAGTCACATGACTTGTATCACCTCCACGTGCTGCTGTTCACACACAACAACTGCTTGTCTTACAGGGAACTGCACAACCTACGTGTTCTTCCCCTGACACAAGACTGGAAGCTACTGCAGGAAAAAAAGGACGCTTCGCACCAGCCTTCAGGACTATCACCCAAAACCATGTAAGAACCAGAGGTGCAGCCAAAGCAGGGCCTCTGTCCAAGTCAGCAGCTCACTTACTCATCCTGAGTAGAAACATCATGTCCTTTGGTTTTCCATCTGGAGAACAGCCCGGAAATGATCCAGCTTCCTCGCCAGATTGAAGAGGCAGCTTTTGGAGGTGAACAGCTTTTCTTGTTTGCTCTCCGTGGTAATTTATTATTCTTCTCACAGACTAGCAGTCTCCCCTGAGTGGATGAGGATACAGTTGCAATTTATTCAGAGATAATGTCTGTCATGCATTACCAGTGCTCATGTGGTTTGTTCTGTGCTTGGGATTTTCATGTTAGGCAGAACAGAAAACTGTTTAATTTTTTTCCATCATAAGAACTACCATTTATTTACTGAGAGTGCCCTGTGCTACGAAGTCTGAACTAAACATTTTATATTTATGTCTGTCTTAGTTGTTAAAACGACTATGTCCAAGACACATTATCTTACTTCTAAAGGTGGAGCAACAAGCCAAAAAGAATAGTGGGGTTGGGAACTGGCTGAATCTATATGACTATTTGGTTTGCCAAATCTTCCCCGTGTGTTTGAACAGTTGGTCTTCATCTGGTAGTATTCTCAACACCAGCTTGTGGAACCTTTGAGAAGAGGGATCTATCTAGCTGGAGCAGTGGGTCTCTAGGCAGGGCTAGGTCTTGAGGCTTATACTCCAGCCCTCCTTCCTGGCCCAGCTGAGATTCCTGGTCTGTGAAGATGTGAACAAGCATCTCATTTCTACTGTCACAGACTCTAGCTATTCTTGCTGCCATGATAGATTGTGTCCTCAAATGGTGAGCCAAGATAAGCCCTTCCTCCACTGAGTTTCTTCTTGTCAGGTGACAGTAATGAGAATGGGAACTAATATCACAGGATTTAGAAGAAAGAAGAATTATCAAATTACCAGGAAGATACTGCTGCTGTCTGTGATGAAAGGGTCATAAGGTCCTTACTGCTTAACCTTCAGATTCTTTGTTGCAGGAGTCTTCCTCTGCTCCCAGCAGACTCGAGTCTCCCTTTTCTCCATTACTGTTACTAAAGCTTCAAATGCACTTTGAGCAGATTTTTTTAGCCTTATACTTTCCAAAATGTCCAGCCTCTACTACTGCTAGAGATTAGCTTCATATTGTGACTCAGTATGAATACAGGCACATATAACCGAAGTTTACAAAGCGGTGGTTCTTCTTACTCTTGAAAGACACTCTGATTCCTAGTCTACTTTGTTCCACTTTATAATACTACTTACACTCCAACAAGCTGATCACATGAGCACGAGTAGGATCTGTAATTGAGCATCTTTTCCTACAGGGGATGGTTTTGATTGACGGAGGACCTTTAGTGAGCAGTTGCCTATCCTCTTCACCCGTCTTCTCCTCTCCTTCCATTCCTTAGGATTTACCCACCATCAGCACAATCCCCTGCTTCATATAAAATATTTTAATTTCTCAAACCTCCTTTATCTTTCCTTCAAGGGAAGTCTGCCCTCTAATGATGCAAATGCACTATTGATTTCAAACACTAGTTTCTCAGAAAGGAAGCAAAGGGCACATCTCAAGTGTAAAAGAGTTGATTGATATAGAGCTCTGGCCATCACTTACTCTGAATTTATTATTTAGAAGTAAAGGAAGCTGAGTGTCAGGAAAGCCCTTGTTTCCAATCCCTATTTGGAGAATCTGCAAAAAAGAGGCAATCTCATCTCATGCTCCAGTGTGGGCATTCCCTAGGACTCTAAGAAGGGTCTGAGCTAGCAACAGAGAACAGTGAGTAAGAAACAAAGCAAGGCTTGCATCAGGCAATAAAAAAGCAAATCTTAGCCATGTTGTAGAAAAATGTGATAATCTGGACTCACTGGAGTTAGAGAAGGAATATACTTTTAGGTCTGTATATCCCAGCTGGTAGGAAACACATCTCTGAAGGGACTCGAAGGAATGTTAATCAATTGCTGTGATACAATGGCGAGAGAACGTTCGCCTATCAGGCTTTTGGTACAGATGAAGTGAATGGTGGGCAAAGAAAAACAGAACTTAATTATCCATGTCTGTCTTCAATATGCTGCGAGAGCACCCCACTCCCATCGTCTAGTCTTCTATAACATTGGCCTCTTTTACCTCTTACTAGACCATATATTATTTCATGACGAAAACACCAAAGTTCATCCCATTGAGGACTGTGGGAGGGTCCACCTGTATTTCTATGCTTTGATTGGTTAAATAAAGAGCTGCCTGGCTTATAGTTAGGTCAACCCTTCGGTGGGTGGAGTAGACAGAACGGAAGTGCTGGGAGGAGAAGAAAGGAAGTGAGCAGACGCCACGAGCCACCGTCCGCAGATGGATGCAGGTTAGACCTTTCCGGTACATCACCACGTGGTGACTTATAGACTTTTCTAATGGGTTAGTTTAATTATGAGAGCTAGCCAAGAAAAGGCTAGTGATAATAAGCCGGGCAGAGTTTAAATGAATCCAGTTTGTCATGTGGTTATTTCTGGTGCAGGCAGCCAGTAGCTGAGCGGGCCAGTGGCTGGGGGCTTGGGAGCCAGGCGCTGGGGAACCTACAACGCACACCTCTCCCCTATTTACAACAGAGGACTATATAATATATCCATCACCTTGGTTGTTAGTTCTTGTAAATGGATGCATATTTAAGCTTGTCTTTATAGTTCTAGGTGTATTTGAAAAATAAAAGAATTGCAGGGCTGGGGGATGGTTCAGTTGGTAAAACTTTGCCTTGCAAGCATGAGAACCTGAGTTAAAATGCAAGAATTCATGTAAAACCTTGAGCATGATTCTTCATGCTTGTGATTGAAAAGATGGAGGGATGGGGGTAGAGGTAGGTGGATCCCTGGAGCTTGCTGACTAGCCATTCTGACACACTTGGCAAAGTCCCAGGCCAATGAGAGAGACCCTGTCTCAAACAAACAAAAGAGAAAGACGCATAAAGGGTAACACCTGAGGCTGTCTTCTGACCCCCCAAATAAATGCATGCATTTTCACAAGTGCACTGTCTGCGTGCATGAGAAAACACACACAGAACGTTCGCTTTTCTGCTTTCTATGCATCTTCTAAGGCCTCTAATACAAATAGATCTTTTTGGGTTTTTGTTTGTTTTCTAGAGACAGGATTTCTCTATGTAGCTCTGGCTGTCCTGGAACTCACTCTGTAGATCAGACAGGTCTTGAACTCAGAACTCAGAGATCTGCCTGCCTGGAATTAAAGGTGTGCATCACCAATGCTGGGCTACCAACAGATCTTTATGTTTCCACGAAAGAATCAGAAGTTTACCTTCTAGCTTCCCTTTATATATATATATATATATATATATATATATATGCCCTTCTTATCTTATTACTAAATCCTTTGGGCATTTATGTTTTATCAGAGCAAAGCTCAACATGAAAGTGTATGTAAGTGTTAAGTCTAGGTGGAGCCATCACAGGGAATTACTCCTGAAGCCAGAGGGCTACACCAGTCAGAACCCTGTACTGGTCTCTGTTACTCCATTTTCATATCCTACTGGGTTGCTAAGTCATTGAATGTGATTACCAGATGAACAGTTGGTGTGTGTGTGTGTGTGCATATGCATGTGCACACGCATGTGTGTGTGTGTAAGTATGTACTATCTCCTCAGAACACAGAAAACATGAAAACTCTCCTGGAACCATTCAAAGTGCTCTTCCTTTTGATTGGCACACGGGTGTTCAAAGCAGACTCTAATCAACTGCTCTTCTCCAGTTTGGGGACATGAAGACACGCCTTCGCTTTTTAAGAGGAAGAATTCTTTTTAAGAATGGCTGGGTACCATTCTTGTGAATCTGATTAAACATAAGATATCCCATCGTACAGCATCTTCAGTCACATCACCTCCTTGTAGCCTTCTTGCAGCAAGGACTAATCTGTCCCTCATCCCTGATAGAGCTTTAGAAAGCCACATGGAATTTTATATTATCAATGTGCTGATTTATTAGATATGAATGCATTTGCTTTTCTTAAAACCACTTATCAGCAAGAAAAGAGCTGAGTGTTCACTTCAGAGCTGTGCTCCAAACACTCTTTCTGAGTTCCCTAGTGTTCAAAATCTTTTTTTTATATCCCAGGTATTTTTCCACACATTTGTTTGTGTTTTCTTAACCTCTTGCCTATTGAAGTGAATTTCTGGGTCAAGATTCCTATAAAGACACCAGGAATGAAGGAAATGCCCATCTCAGGCTGTCTGCGGGCCAATCTGCTGGGTAGAGTTTCAGCCCTGAAAGACCCGTGGACAGTTAGAAGAGAGATGAATTGACTGAGGATGGCCCCAGAGTTCAGCTCTCCTTTATGCTACCAGTGTTTTTATTCTCTGAGAACTAAGATAATGTGTTGAGAGTTGCGAACCCCCAGATCCTGAATTTCTTAGAAACAACTTGTTTTCCCCTGATCTGAGTGCCTACAGCTGCTCTGAGCGTGAGACCCTCAGGAGTTCCTGATGGCAGGGGAATGGTTTCTGGTGCATTTGGCTGGGGCGTGGCTATCCCTATATAAGCTGCCCCTGAACACAACAAAGGGGGCATTCTTGGGGCATTCCTGTTTCAAGGATGACCCGTGTCTCTGTCTCTGTGTCTTTGTGTGTTTCAATCTCCAGGCTCTTGCCCGGTTCACGAACTGTATGGTGGTGCAGAAAGCACAAATGGGCATGGTGAGCTGCAATAATGTTTAACATGAAAGGCGGGAACCAACAGTCTTGCATGATCTATCCTGTATGCTAAGCCAACAAACCAAGAGAAGCAGAAAGGCTTCCTTCAGCCCAGAACATCACCTGCATCCTCATCTTGGAGACTCTTGGTGATTCTACAGTGGGTTGATGTAGGGAAATTTCACAAATAATTTGTCTTCTTGTTCTCTTAGTGTGCTTTGGCCTCCAAATTCATTTATAAAAGACTAACCACTTCTCTGTCACAAAGATGTACAGGGGAGGCTTAATGTAGAAAGGCTTCGTGTCTTTCTGTCCCCTGAAGAATAAAGTCACACACTGTAAAACCTATAATTTGCTCAGAAATTTCTCTAATGGTGAAATAATTGATAAAGCATGCCAATTCAGACTTATCATGAATTATATTTAACGATTAGAGAAAACAAGTTTTTTGCTTTTTTATTTTTGCTATGGGTTAAGCCATAATTCCACATTTTCTTTTATTATTATTATTATTTAGTTTTTCGAGACAGGGTTTCTCTGTGGCTTTGGAGCCTGCGCTGGAACTAGCTCTTGTAGACCAGACTGGTCTCAAACTCACAAAGATCTGCCTGCCTCTGCCTCCCGAGTGCTGGGATTAAAGCCGTGCGCCACCACCGCCCGGCTTCTTTATTATTTTTATGATATACATCCATGCACATTTCACATGTAAAGGCTGATATCTTCATAAACTGGCCCCTGGAAAATCTCCAGCAATGGTGATTATTAGCATTTCCTGTGGGCTCTGCCATGAGACATGTAGAACATCTTCCAGCCATGTTTAAAAAACAAAAAAAAAACAGACATAGTTGTAGTATGAGGAGGAGCGGGCTGTGTTCCGCTGCTCAGCTCCCAGCTGCAGGCCTGCTCTTGGTCCTGACTACCTTATACCCGAAATAATTACATGAAAAGTATATTAATTTAATTACTGCCTGGCCCATTAGTTCTAACCTCTTATTGGTTGACTCTTATATATTGATCTAACCCATTTCTGATAATATGTATCACCACTTGAGTGTGGCTTACTGGCATGATTCTAACCAGCATCCATCTTGGGTAGGAGCAGCATGGCGTTTGCCACACTTCCCTTCTTCTCAGCATTCCATCCTGTCTACTCTGCCCACCTAAGAGCTGCCCTGTCAAAAGGCCAAGGCATTCTCTTTATTTAACCAATGAAAGCAACAGAAATACAGAAGCATCTCCTACACCAGATAGTTATCATACTCCTTAACTCTGGTATCATCTTTCTTCTCACTGAAGCATACACTATAACTAAGGTCTCTAGCTGTTCAGGGGGTGTTAAAACAAATGAAGACTACTCACAGAAATGTGTTATCCCTTTAATGAACATGGCAAGAATCATCAGAAAACCATTCAATTTCTTGGCAATGTTGAGAATTATGGATTATAAAGTAAATAAGGATTATAAAGATGCATGCTAGTTCATGCATGAAATATGAGCATATGACATTATGAGCATAGTCTTCTAATGTTCAAGTTTAAAGAGGAATGTTAGCCCTTGGTAGAGGTTTACCTTCTATCTAAAGCAAACTTGAAGACATCTAATCTGAGAGGCTGAGTTAAGAGCTTTGTTTCTGAGCTTATAAAATTCCTCCCCCAACCCTCAATTGTATACTAATTATAATCAACCCTTAAATGATGTCCCTAAATCCAAGTGCTATCTGTACTGGGAGAGGGGACGTCGTCCTCTAGAATTACTTCCAGCTGTCA
>JAQHUG010000130.1:4850128-4903782 GCA_028555095.1 Dicrostonyx torquatus
GGAGGGCCTTGGGCTTCCCATAGGACAGGGTATCCTGCACCATCATAAGGAAGCAGGGGGAGGGCAGTGGGGCAGTGGGGGAGCGGGAGGGCCGGGAACAAGGGGAGTAAATGTAAATTTTTCTTTTAACAATAAAAAAAAAGAGCTTTGTTTCTTGGAAGAGGATCGTTCCCCACTGATCTCTTCAGCCACGCTGACCCTGGACAGCCAGTGTAGGTCCTGTACTTAGAGAACAGCCACCATAGGCTATGCTGAAGATGCCACCACTTGGCACTGGTGACTGTCAGCTATGGCACGTGAGTAAGATCCATGTGCCTTTGGGTGAGGTTCGTGAAAGGGTCTATAGAGCTTTCACACTTCCGATGAAGTTCGCTGTATATAACTATGTGTTAAGTTCAGTTCCTTTGCCCACTCTTGTTGTTTCAGGATGACCATTGCTGAACTTACATGTCCCTTTTTTTTTATTTCAAACTGAAGTTCACATCAAGAACCACATAGACCACCTATTTGTAGATAACATTATTTGGCTCTTATTTTTTCCTTCAGTAAATTCCCTGCCTAACCCTCAGACACTTGACTTCTCAAAACCCACGTCTACCCTCCCTGGGTCTCTTCTGCTTCTATCCTTGCTCTGACCTGCAGTGAATGTATATGTTGTGGGTGTTTTGCTTTGACTACCTGGACTCCTGAGAGCTGACTCACGCGGCCTGAGGCCAGCAGCATATTCCCAGACACTTGTCAGATTGGCAGTCTTGACCCAGACTATGACCGCAGAGCTTCTGTCCACAGAGTCTCTGAAGCTGGGAGTCCTTGGAGAGGAGGGTAGTGAGGTAACTTCCTTGGGAAGTTTTCATAAGAAAGGCTGAACAGACTTGCTTAGATAGTCGGAGTCTAGACTGGCACTCAGAGGTTGCCTTGCAGTTGTACGATCCTTTCCAGTTACCATAAAACAGCCAGTGCGCTGTAGAAGCAGAGAGTGTCTGACTGTCTCCCTCATGCTCAGTTTCAGGTTCCCTGTAAAGACACTAGGAATGAAAGAAATGGCCAACTCAGGCTATCAGAGGGCCAATCTGCCCAGTGGAGTTTCAGTCCTTAAAGACCAGTGAACAGTTGGAAATGCACATGACAACTGGACAGGGAGGCCTTGAAATGCCAAAGAAATGCATTTAGATGTTTTTCCCACAGACAGGGTTAAACTGTCAAATCAGGAACTCCATCCAGTCACCAAATACTTATGAATTCCAGGCAAGAGGCTAGAGATATAAGTTAATTAAGGACATACATCTATATACGTGCATAAAACAGAGTGATTGGTGTTCCAATATGTGTGTATGGATGAGGGTAATGCTGGTCCAGACCCTGTCCTTCAAGTTGAAGATTCCTATCTGTGCCCAGGTACAGGAATCAAACAATGGCTGCATTAAAGACAGGCTGCAGATGCAGGCAATCCATTATTAATACTCCGCTCCACCCTTTGCTTTCTTTACGTAGTGGAATTATCTCTTCACTTTCCCAAGAGCTCTTCTAATACACCCATACGGCTTTACTCCATTTGCCCCATTAAGCGTAGTTTAGTATCTGTCCAGTTTTGAACTTCTACTCATTTGCAACACATGGGTCAAATTGAACTGCCATCACCAAGCCTCACCATAGCTGTACTGCATTTGAATTCCCCTGAACCGACTGTTCTACATCTTCTCCTCTCTGCTCCTCTTGTGACTTCATAGTATGGCAGTCAGTTCAGTGCCACTGAAAAACAGGGGCTGTGTCTTTGTCTTTGGTATCTACTTTAGTTCTTCACTTATTGGCTGTTCAGTCACTTAAACTAGGAAACATTTGCTGAGTATCTGTGCTGTGCAAACACAATGGAGGAAGATGAACTTGACCTAGACACTCCATACCAGGATTTTAAAATGAATAAGAAAGTTCCTTGCAGGCCGGGCGGTGGTGGCGCACGCCTTTAAACCCAGCACTCGGGAGGCAGAGGCAGGCGGATCTCTGTGAGTTTGAGTCCAGCCTGGTCTACAACAGCTAGTTCCAGGACAGGCTCCAAAGTTACAGAGAAACCCTGTCTCAAAAAAAAATCACATAAAAAAGAAAGTTCCTTGCAGATAATGGATTTGAAAACAAAATTGATTATTATAACCAGCAAAAGAATTTACATTTGTCTATTAATCTGGAATGTATATCTTACATCAGAGTCAGGAAGGCCAAGATAGACCTTTTAAAACAGAATATACACATGATGTTGTACAAAGTTGGAATTTCTTCCAAATCCATAAAGCTATCAAAATATAGTACATGCATTATGACTGCTTACCGCCTCCGCCTGATAAAAATCACAAGCAATCAAAAGTGTCCCCAGTTTCTCGGTAGCCATTGACAACTTTAAATGCCACTGAAAAATCTGAGTCTATATAAAGACTCTGTTTATAAACCAAAGTAATCATTTGGTTCAGTGTGTGTGTGTGTGTGTGTGTGCGTGTGTGTGTGTGTGTGTGTGTGTATGGTGTTTCAAATTGCCCTTAGAATGTGTTACTCCAAGAATGACCTGTAAGTTGTGTGTGTAGCTCATAATTGGTGTCATGGCTCTCTCCTAAAGATTGCTCTAGATGAGGGAGAGTACTCCTTGGGCAGAAGAAATAACATAGCCTCACCTCCTCCACATGACCTTCACCAGGCCCTTCCTTGAGAATGCTCATAGACCATGAATGACACAGCACATGATACAGAGTTACACTGAGCACTAACAGAAGAAGAATATGTTTTTATTAGTTCTGTTTCATATAAGTATGTTTTGTGAGGTCTGATAATAATTCACAGTATACGTTATTAAAAGTATCCCATTTGGTATTGACACAATATCAGCTTTACCCCCTCCCTTGGTTCATCCCCCCAAATGCACGAATTATTTTGTAAGAAAGATGCCTTCTCAGGCTCACTGCTCTTGGTAACCGACGTCACCAGAAACATGTTTTCTTTCCTCAGAGAAGTCGTTCAGATGTTGCTTTTAGGTTATCCCATGATGCCTCTGGAGTTTCTGGATTATCCCTTAATGCCTCTGGAGTTTCTGAATTACCTCGTAATGCCTTTAGACTTTCTGGATTATCCCATAATGCCTCTGGAATTTAAGATAGATTTTTCTACTTAATAAGTACAATTCCTGATATATAAAGTATATCTTTATATTCATAATCCATATAGAGTTCCTCAAAAAGAAAAGTATAAAAGAGTAGAATAAGGGTAAACCCCAATAAAAGGTTTTTTCTTAATAGCACTATTTTAGTAATGTTTTTTCCTTTTATGAATGATACTGAAATAGATTTTAGCTCCTACCTAAAATATGGTTAATTACATCTGGATTCCTGGTTGTTATGTCTTCCTGATTGTAGTCTTGCTATCTCAAAGTGCAAATTCCTAGACTTCAACAACACCCATTCTTTCTTTTAGAAGATTTATCTTATTGGTTTTAACTATCTATATAGGTGTGTGTGTGTGTGTGTGCACATGTGTTCAGGTTTTTGCTAAAGTCAAAAGAGGGTGTCAGATCCTCTGGTATACTACTACCCCAGACTGACTCTTAACATAATAACTTTAAAGCATATATCAAGGAGTTTCTTGATAATTTTTAATTCTCTTTTGAACTCTTAATGATTTTGCCTTCTCTCATTTTTTTAGTAAATATCCTTTGTTCTGACACACGTTTCTAAGGAGTCAGCCCAATTATTTCCTTCTCCTTCCATCAGCGTTGTTAGAATTTCCTTATCCAGTGATCCCTCTGCAGCCCTTTCTGCATGCCACTTTAAATGTTTTATGTAATATTTCCAGATGTTATAATTTTCAAATCATTTCACCAGGAAGACATGAGAGAAAGTCTGTGCTACAATGCTGGTAACCACCCTCCTGCAGGATCCCTCACAGACCGTGTGTGACCCAGCACTGTTATTCATATCAAGGGCAGTCATGTTAAGACATAGAATGGAATCCGATGCTTCCCTTTAGATGAGAAAACAAACATAAATAGAAGCTCAATATTTTCTTGCTCTACTGACAAAGGATTGTGTTACTCTCCAAATGAGTGTGGAGCATCTCAATTTGGAGTGCCCTTGACAGGATCAAAGAACATCGAGAGGCAAAGAACTGATGTATTCATGAAAGGGATACAGATGACTTCATCTGGCACGACACTAGAGGACCAAGTGAGAGGAAACAGTAATAGTATTAGTAGAGAATAAAAATGCACATACCATGCTGGTAAGGGACTGAGTAAGTGAGGGAGGGGCTTTCAGAGCATAATGAAGATGTGGCAGGCAATTAAAGAAACGGAAAAAAGGAGGTAAATGTTACAGAGCCTAATTGTGTGACCACCAAGAACTTCAGGATATTTGTGCTTATCTGAAGGACCACATGCCATCGTGAGTGACAAATGACATACACTGACAAGACATGCTGAACTCACATATGAAGCCCAGTAAAGTTTCTGGACAAGGACCTGTTACGAATTAGGTCAGTACGATAAATAACCAAGCCAGCTCAAGAAGAACAGTTATTTTTTAATGGTTAAAAAGGGGAAACTCATGCTACAAGAGTGGGAGGCCCAATGTCCTATCTGTCCGATGGGCACCACTCAGAGAGAGAGGGCACCTGGGTCCTCCAGGTTTTTCTACCTGGGCCCCAGGTAGCCACACCCTAACTAGATGTGATTGGTTGATAGAGTTTCCCCATCAAGGACCCTGAGATGGGATGAGAGGGACAAGCAACCGAGGCTGAGCTTGGTTTAGGGTCTCAAGCACAAGTGTAGGATAGGGCACAGCGATCCCCTCCAAAGGGAACCAAGCCTGGGGACTGAAGAACTGGGGAGCATAAAAAATGGGAAATAAGCTGATTAGAAGCAGGACCTCAAAGTCCTTGGTGGAGTAGAAATGAAAGAGAGGAGAAAATCAGCAAGGGCCATAAATCAGCAGCAGAATGGCAGCTGAGAGGAAGGGGATGGTGGCTCAGTCAGGAGCACAGAGGGGACTAGAAGAGCCAGACATGAACAGGAAGGGGAGGAAGTAGGACACCATCCTGGGGCCAGGGTAGGCCAAGAAAACATTTACCAGGAAAACTTTCTAAGGAGCTTAGGACTCCTAACTCCCAATGATATCCCGGTGGGAGCCATAGACCTCCAGCTTTTGTTGTTGTTTTTAATATGGTCCCAATGCACATCTTCACCTGTTGTGGTTTACGAAACTTCCAGAATATGACTATTCTTCAGAGAAGTTTCTATAGTTATCCTAGAGGATAAATATCTAGATGAATTTAATAAATAAAGTCTCTTTTAAAAAATTATTCATTATTTTTATTTTATGTGCATGAGTGTTTATATATATATATATATATGTATGTATGTACACTACATACATATATATATATATATATGTATGTACACTACATACATTCAGTGACCACAGAAGCCAGAAGAAGGTGATGGAGTCTCTGGAACTAGAGTTACAAACCTTATGAGCTACCATGTGGGTGCCGGGAACCAAACCTGGGTCCAGGAAAAGCAGAGGGAGTGCTCTTAACTACAGCTCTATCCCCTCTCTCTCTCTCTCTCTCTCTCTCTCTCTCTCTCTCTCTCTCTCTCTCTCTCTTCATCTTTTTGAAGCAGAGTCTCATATAACCCAATTTGGCCTCTAATTTCCTATGTAGCTGAGGGTGACCTTGAATCTCTGAATTCATGATCCTCCATCCTCAGCCTTGCCAGGGCTGAGATTACAGGCTTGCACCAACATGCCTGTATCTTCCCTTTTCCATTTAAATTTGATGGCCAGACGATACCACCGCTAGCCAGACGACACTATGAAATCCTAGCAACCATTGAGCCTATCAGTCAGATTCAAGTGTCTTAGGCCCAACAGACTTAAGGTAAGATCTAGTCATGAATCTTAAAGCTCGGGCAATTCTATAGCACTAGAACTGAAAATGTGTCGGTATATATCTCAGATAACTGCGAGCCCTCCATGGTAATATACTTTAATATGTCTGTTCAGTCAACTTCCCAGAACTTCTGGAGCATGCATAATTAGAAGGCATCTGCTTAGGTTTCCAAATAAGATTCTAGTCAGTGCTAAGAGAGGAGCCTGAGGGACACTGAGACAGACTGAGTGAGCTAGGAGGCTGGGCAGTCCAATACTGCGTTTGTCTTGTACAACAACCCTCCATGCCAACCGTAGTCAGGATAAACCCCTCAAACACCACCCAGCTTTCCACTGAACCCCTCATATTAGTAGACTGTCACACATAGGGCGGAAGGTATCTCTGGGGATTAACCACGTCATCCTACACCCAGCTTTGCTGATATGTATGTGTGTATGTATGTATATGTGTGTTCTGAAGTACACACATAAACATACATGTTGGGGGAATTGAGTTTCAGAGACCAAACTCTTTTGTGCTTTGGCGATACAGAAAATCCCAGTCTCTCCCGAAGGTAAATGAAAGAGAACGAGGTTTTATAATCTTCACAGGACAATCTTACTTGTTCTCAAATAACTGGCAAGTAACAATTAGCACTGGGCCTAAGAGCAATAGCTGTGGTCTCTGGATAAAGATGTGGCACCCAAGCAAGCAGATGCACCCCTTCAGTATTGAAATCCCAGGCGGAAATCAAGAACATCCTTGACTGTCCTTCAACTTCCTGCAGTCTTCAGTTTGAACCCTGAGACCTTAGAGTGCTTACTTCATGCCCCTGTGGTGGTGGTTGATTTGCATTTGTGTTTTTGTCCTGAATGCTCTCATTTATTTTCATAACTCCTAATTGGAGCGGAAATGGTTGTGATGCTCTCCCAGACAGCCGGTCCTCTTGCGAAAAGCCTGAAAGGAGGAGGTACTGGTCATGTCTCACACCCCCATAACTTCACAGGCTTTCGCTTTCCACATGGGCTGGGATAAAATACAAATTGTGTATGCTCTTTGGCAAAGCAAATTTAAAAGAGGCCCATCAAGCATTAAGCAGGGCGGTAGTAGTGCCCTCCTTTAATCCCAGAACTCCTTGGGAGGCAGAGGCAGGTGGATCTCCATGACTTCAAGGCCAGCTTGGTATGCAGAATGAATTCCAGGACAGCCAGGGCCACATGGGGGAAAAAAGGCAACTAGTTATAGTGAATTCTTAAAATTATATGCTAGCTCTAATTATTCCATGGAGCCATGTTTCCTGCTGTCTCTTTTCCTCAGAACTTGGCGACACAGTAAAATCAGAAGTTCGTGTCTCTTAGCAAGGGGTAGAGATCTGAGAAGGAACAAGGGGAGGATTTACAGAAGAGTCACATTTAATTGAAAATACGCTCTCTGAAAAGTAAAAATTTTGATTTTCCTGATTATAGAGAAAAAGGCTCAGTAAACAGACTATTGGTGCCTGCCTTGTCTACTGTAAGCCATAAACTCCTGTTCTTCCTAGCAAGTCTAAAAGGCCCACTGGTCTATTGAGATTTACCACAGAGATTTCCTCATCATTTCCAAAGAAGACTGTTATTAAAAAATTTGAGAGGTAGGCAACTTCATGAAAAAGATAAAAATTAAAGCTAACTTGAAATTGAATGTATGGATTTAACATGAACATTTGTATTAATTTGTTGAGAACTGCATACATATGTTTTGACATGGCATTTTCCTTATCTGCTCATCCTTTGCTAGGGGCTCCGTTGTTTCCATGGCTTCACTCTTGGGACTTAGGGTTGCAGTAAGCATGGGCCTGCAGGGATCTTTTGGATGTGTTGATTCTGTTTCCTTTGGCTACAGACCTAGAAGTGGGCAGCTGGGTCATAGAAAGCCATCCTCTCAACACACAATGATCATATGTGTATGGCGCAATCTCCACCAAAACCAAATGTTTCCCTATGAAGGCACAGGCTAGTTATAAAGGCTTAAGTAAGCAGAGTTCTTGGTGTAATGGCCAAGTTATTCTGTGGGAACTAAACACAATAAGACTCCATTGAGCCAACTTCTTTTTTTTTTTTTTTTGAGGCCATTAATCTTGTGAGATTAACAACTGCTTAAAGTCACCCTACAGAGAGCAAATAGAAAAATTAAAAGCACTCAGCCCAACCTCATCCCACCGGGAATCTGATCACACGGCCACAATGGTCCTAGTCCCCTGCAGATGCAATGCGTTATGCAAAGATCAGATTGTAACTGTAGTGGTACAGCTTATGTCTGCAACCATATACCTAGAAGAAATAGCCCAATCCATCCCTGCCAAAACCACTTGTGTATCTACCACAGTCACCTTTACAATTCTAACCTCAGCAACCAAACTCCCAGGAGAAGGCACGCCTGAAATGCAGGGATTCTTGAAAAAAGTCGCTGGTACCAAAACAGCCACTTACATAAAGCCTAACAAAATGGAGTCAGTCAACCACGGTGGAAGGGCCCAAATGCATTTAAAGGGAGCTGGTCAGTGAACTCCTTAGAACGTCTGTAGTGCACGTAAAGGCTGCGTAATAATGTTTGCCGAGGAGCCAGCTCCAGTTCTCTTGTCACCAATGGCTGTGTCACAACAGTCTCCATGAACTTCTCCTTTTTCCTTTGAAATGCTTGCCCCTACTTCTTGGCTTCACCCGTGGTCTACGGTAGTAGGCTGAGTCCAGACTGCAACCTCCTAATATTTACAGATAAACCCCTTGTGAAAATCAGCAGTTTGCGGCAGGTTGGCGGGAAAGGAAAGCTCTTCCATGGCCTCTTTCTGATTGAGATTATGCTGCTTATTTTAGCTAAGCACCTAAGAAGTGACTGTGACCTGAGAAAACAGAGAGAGGAGGGCCCGGGAGGGTGACACTGTGGGCCAGGAAGATGACGTCGCTGAGACGTGCAGTTTGGCTGCCAAGTTGGGCACACCCACCAGGAAGCTGGAGACAAAAATGGAGATGGAGGTTGGGTAGATGTTTCATTGCACTTAGAATTGTTATCTCCCAGGAAGAGCCAGGTGGCGTCTCTGGCTCGCAGCCTGGTTTGCAGCAGGAGAAGGAACCCTGGATTTCATGGACGTAAACTCCACTAGTGAAATAGGTTGATGCTGTCCTGAGGTAGTCTAACCGGCGGCTCAGCGCTTCACCCGAGGAACAGCTCTGCACAACGTGTGCTATGAGGCTCGGCACACAGACCCTCTTGCAGACACTTTGTGCAGGCATGCTGTGGAGACAGTCCAGATGTGCACAAGGCTGGGTTTGCTTCACATGGGGACCTCTTGGTGTGTTCTCACTGAAGGGAGTGGAAACACTCATGAAAGACCTCCCTCAGAGAGAAAGAAAGGGGCCTGGACATTTCAACACTGGATTCCCCAAGTCCTAGGTGGATCCTGTGGTTGTCTGCATTTGAGAACAATCCAAGTGGCCCCTTTGAAGTTTCCTTTTTCAAGTCCACTTAAACAGAATTAACAATATTCGGAACACTAAGTTTACAAAAGAAGAGTATCCAAGAGAAAAGGAGGCAAGATACTAAACTCATCTTTCTACAGATTTCTATCCAAAACACACAGGGGAAACACTGATGGAACAATTACTCCGGAGCTCCGGGGACAGTGAGACAAAGAACAAGACAGGCTGGTATGGAAAAAGAAAACAATGACGTCAGCTTTACAATTTGGCAAGGCAAGCCAGCAGGCAGAGGTGTGGGTCCTACTCCAGGGCCTGCTTAGGAACACCAGCTATGGCCCAACAGTGTGACCTCATCCATTTGGCCAGGTTAGGGCCGGAGTCCACACTGCCATGCCAGTGGCTGGCTCTGAGCTTTGCAAATCAGTGGTGTCAACAGCTGCTGAGTTCCTCAGGGGTGACCCATTTTCAGTTGTACCATCTGCCCAGTTACTTGCATTTATTTCATTTTTGATTGACAAACTGCATTTATATACACTCACAGGACACAATGTGATAGTTCCCTCCACATGGTCAGTGTGGCAGATCAAATCAAATAAATTCATATAGCTGTTATCTGACTTACCTGTAATTTCTATGGCGAAGTGTTTGAAATACATTCTTTTAGTTCTTTGGAGATTTATAATACATTATTTCTGACTGGGGCCACCCTGCTGGGTGACAAATCTGAATCTCTGTTCCTTCTGCTTACCTGAAAGAACCTACAAATTCTTATCCATCCTCTGGTAGCCTTCTCCTTGTATCTAAGTCTTCAGTTTCCTAGGATTCCATATCAAAGTGAGGAAGAGACCTGATCAGTCGTCCTCATCAACTTAGACCATGACACCCAATATGGACAAGTCCAACGGGACCACCATATACAGGCTGCCCATGCATGCTTCAGCATTGCCAGGGCATACATTTCATTTTTTTTCCATACATAAGTAAGGTCATGTAGTGTTCATCTTTTTGTATTTAGCTTACTTCATTTAACACAATATTCTCCAAATTTATTCTTGTCACAGATTACAGGAGTTCCCACTTTCATACTGAAGTAGTTTAAAACTACTTGTACTTTCATACATGAAGTAGTTTAAAATTCTCACCACGTTTTAGACACACAATACAGTATCAGGAAATATAGCTTTGTTGTAATGAGAATCACTAGAATTTAAACATCTTATGTCATGAAGAATTTATGCTGTGAATAACAGTTCCATTTTCCCTCTCCAGATCTTAGGACAATTGTTCTACTCTCTGCATTTGTCTTTGATTATTTTAAGTATTTCATATAACTATAACAGGATTAACTTTTTTCAAATCTATATACTATTCTCCCCCCCTCTCTTTCTCTCTCTCTTCTCTCTCTCTCTCTCTCTCTCTCTCTCTCTCTCTCTCTCTCTTTGTGTGTGTGTGTGTGTGTGTGTGTGTGTGTAGATATTTTGTTTATTCACCCATTTGTTCATGGGCCTTTAGGTTGTTTCCTTATCTTGGATATGGTATCTAATGCTACCATGTACCTGGAGTTTTGCCATCTCTTTAAAACCATGATTTTAATTATTTTGGTCAAAAACTGGGAGGTGAAATTGCTAGACACTATGATAATTCCAATTTTAGTTTTCTGAGGAATTGCCATTGATTTCCATGGCAGTAGCTTCCATTTTAGTGCTACCTGTCATTCACAGTACATAAGGGTTCCCGCTTCTCCATACCCTCTCCAGTACTTGTTATCTTTTAGTGTTATTGATGATGATAATGGTGCTGGAGGTGGTAGCAGTGATGGTGACAGACAACTCAGCATGTATGAGTGATTACTTCTAAATTTTGCCATCTATATTTCTTTAAAAAGTCATGATGGAGCCAGGCAGTGGTGGTGCATGCCTTTAATCCCAGTGCTCAGGAGGTAGAGGCAGGCAGTTTACAGAGCTAGTTCGAGGACAGACTCCAAAGCTACAGAGAAACCTTGTTTCAAAACACAAAGAAACAAAACAAAAAAGTTCAGAATTAGCCCATGCATTGTTGGTTTTCCAGGAAAAAAAAAGAGCCATTCCAAAATCAATATTCTACAGTGAAAATGAAAATGTGGAGACCACTAGGAAGATAACAATGTATGGAAATAAGACCTTGAGAATTAGGATCACAAAGTTCAAGTTCAAGTCCTGCCATTTAATAAGTGGCAAGCCTGTGTGTGTGTGTGTGTGTGTGTGTGTGTGTGTGTTCCAAGTACTTCAGTGTGTGGGGGTGTGCATCACAGTGTGCTTGTTTGGAAGTGGATGCCGGACACCAAGTGTCTTCTACCACCCTCTGCCTTACTGCCTTGAGAAAGGGTCTCGCTGAACTGCACAGCACACTCTCAGGACCTGCATGTCTCGGCTCCCCAGTGCTAGGTTAACAGCCACACAGACACGCCCAGGTTGTTGCATGAGTGGTTAGGATTTGAACTTGGTCAGCATCATTACAGAACAAAGGCTTTTACCCACTAAGCCTTCTCCCCAGTCCCGGAAGTCACACCTTCGTCGATCCTCTGTCACAGACGAATTGCAAGAATTAGACAAGATGGGCAGCGTATTTGGAAACCATGAGACAATATAAAAGTAGAAGAATATATAAACATGACAGTTAGGATTTGACATGCTAAAGTGAGTCACGTATAGCTTTGGAATAAAATGCACTTTTCTCAGTTTTGCCAGAGACTGTAAGTGAACTGGATTCAGTGAAACCCATTTCAGAATTATAATCCTGTCATTTCAACATTTGTTGTGGATACAAATGTCAGGCAAGGCCAATAGTGTATGGGATACATGGTTCAGTGTAACCATTATATATTGACAGCCATTTGGGTGTATCACGTGGCTCAAGGAAATGAGAATTAGAAGGGGAAAGGATGTACAAATAAGAAGAAGGAAAATAGTCATGTATTGGTCAGTGTGATAGATTGAATGGGCTTGATCCTATAAGCTCATCTGTTTGAAGGCTTGGGCCCCAGGTGGTGGAGCTGTTTGGGAAGGATTAGAATGTGTGGCTTTACAGGAAGAAGTATGTCATTGAGGGTGGGATTTGAGGTTTCAAAAGCCTCTCAGTCTCTCTCTCTCTCCCTCTCTCTCTCTCTCTCTCTCTGGGTTGTTGTCTCAACCTGTAAACTCTGAGCTACTGCAGCATCTCCATGCCTGTCTGACTGCTCAGCCTTGCTTTCTGCTATGATAGCCACAGACTCTACTACTCTCTGGAACTGTGAACCTCCAATTTAAATGCTTTCTTCTGTAAGTTGCCTTGCTTGCTCGTGGTCTCTCTTCACAGCAATAGAAAACAGCAATAGAAAAGTAACTGTGTATAGAAAAGTACAGATGTGTATGCCTTGTTCTAGATGGTATGACCACCAAGCTTAACAAGAAGTACAGTAGTTGCTAGCCTCAAGAGCTTACCTAGAATTCCAAACATACAAACACATGAATCCATGAGAGAACCTTCGGGGCTATGACTGCCAACCACAGATTTCCACAATCTTAGACTGTTTTAGTCCAGATCTCTAACATGTCCCACTGTCCATGCCCAGTTGTCTATGTGAGATCCCTACTGTGTAGCTCAAATATGCCCAAACCTCAGTCTTTGCACTCTATCAAAGACTGCTTCTAGCTGCATCCCATATGGTAGGGATTGGAAGCCCCATCGTCCCAATTGCTCAGACTGGAAGCCATCAGTCTCCCTCCCTGGCCCTGCTCACCCCTCTTTCCCTCCTTCCCTCTCTCTAGCCATCTCTCGTACTTTACTTTCAGAAGAATCCCAGAGGTAAACACTTCTCAACATGTCCTCTCTGTCTAAGCTGTCACTCTCTCTCTCTCTCTCTCTCTCTCTCTCTCTCTCTGAATTCATGCACCAGTTGGTCACTTGCCCCTGTTTTGTCATTGCCGTCATTGAAAAAAAAATGGTCTAAATACAGAGCCACAGGTATCAGTTCAAAAGCCTCATGTTGTCCTCTGCTCGGATCTTCCCAAAGGTTCACTATAATTCCTTGAGTAGAATTCGAGTTTCTTGCTAGTTTCTGACCTCGTCAGATTCTCTACATTAATTGTGTTCTTCCATCACATTGGCCTCCTTGTTATTCATTTAAAGCATCGAGCACATGCTCGTCACTGGGCGTTTGAGACGGTAGGTTTCTCTACCTAGCATGCTGTTCTATCTACATGACTTTATCTCCCATTCCATTCGGGTCCCTGCTCAACAGTCATCTTATGAAGGAGGCTTTGCCCAACACTGTGTATCCCACACAGTTCTACTGCAATGTTTTCAGTTTTAAACCAAAGAGGTGAATCTTTCCCGTTGCTGGAGGTTGCAGTCTCCTACAGAGATAAGAGAGTGAATTAAAAACAGCTCAGAAAATGATGTCAGAAACTCAATGAAGAGATAAATACAAAAAGTAATATGACTTATACATGCATTTGAAACAAGTCAAAAAAAGATACACAGAGAAGTTGATCTCTAAGTTCTGTCTTGAAAAATGACGAGAGTATTTAGCCCACAATCTACGGGAGCCAGGTTCCACCCCAATGAATACCTGGAACCATGAATAGTCAAGCCCTAGGTATATTACTTTTCCCTATGCAGAAACACCTACAGCCAAGTTGAACTTATAAATTATGTATGGGAGAGACAGACAATAGTATTCAACAATAAAGTAGAATAACTGCAGCTATCTACAAGGAGTTTGTACTCTGGAACTTGTCAAGTGAGCTCAGATGAGGGAAGAATACCAAAGAATTCTAAGTAATCAATGTGCTCTGTGGTACATCCTTCGAGGCCGCGTGGCCTGGCACCCATACAGGGGAAGAAGGATGTTACACCAGGAACTGCTGCAAAATGTAAATAGAATATTAAAGTGAATGTTAAGAGAGAGAGAGAAAAAACAAACTACCAGGACATCACGTGGACACTTGGTTTGGGTGTCTGTGGCGGTGACACTTGCCAAGTGTAGGAGTGTGCACTGGACTGGCACGTCTTCTGAGTGGAGATAAAGACTGGGAGGATATTAGTGAGGGTCCTGCAGAAAACCTGGCACACGTGGGGGCAGGGGGAAAGACAGGTTAGAAAGCCGTTTAGGAAAAACTACCCAGTTTAGAGAAACCACCCAGGGATGTTCATTACCTAGGACAAGAACAGGGAACCATTGTTGTTAATAGGCCTAATGGAGATGTCATGGGGGCAGTGACTGCAAGCCACACAGCATCTAAGAAGCCCTGTGTCCTTGAGTTAGGTCACCACTCCTGAGCATACTGTAGAAGGGAACAAAGGCCTTCTTCACCCTTACTGACGCCTCCTGCTGGCCAAACCAGCAAGAGAGCAGAAGGAGAACTTACACATTGCCACTGCCCATGAAAGGGAGCCTTCCTGCATCCACAGTGAGATGAGAAGATAGGTGGGAATAAAATAGTCCTTCAGCATCTGCTTTTGTCTTTAGGACTAAAAAAAAAAAAAAAAAAAAAAAATGTGATCTCAACACAGAAAACACAGTAGCCTCTCAGTTTCTGTGGTCTTTTGGGATAAACTCAGCCTCATTCCTCACTAAAACACAGAATATCAGTAAGTGTTTCTGATCTTCATACTCGGTATAGGCAGATACATCCCCTACGTGGGTAGTGATAACCATCCATCCATTTATCCATTTTCTCCTGCATGAACGTGTGATGAGCCCAACGTAGTGCAGTGCATCTCTAGGTTACTGCATCTCCCTTGTTCATATTTCATATAGGATCATTGTGCATATGCTCATAGAGAGATTGATTTTGTGTCCTTGTCATCATGTTTTCGTATATTAAATTTTTACCTGGTATCATGTATTTGTTTTTATTAATATCTTTCACTATTGGAGTATTTAGTATTATATTTTACAAAATTATAGGTAGCTTTGAACTTACATGTGATCATCATCTTACATGTTTCCTAGTGACGGCCTTTTCTCTCTACCCATTTCCTGTTGAAGTGTTCCTTATTAATCCACATTCTCCTCTGTCCACTTATTGATTCCTAAGTTACCTTACTTTTCCCTGTGGGGTCACAATAGGCTCCTTTACACCTTAGACAGCCGTGGCTCTCAACCACTGGTCTTTGAGTGTTGACGTGCTCACCTCTCTTCCCCCTTTCTGATACTGTTTGAAATGTTCAGATCCCATTTGCTAAGTCAGTTACATTGTCGTAGTCATGCATTCCTATCCCTGTGTCTAATTGAACCCCCAGCAGACACTAGCATTATTGGTTTGTGCAGTCAGCATTTATTTACATTTCCATATATTTTCCCATTATATTTTTCCTCATTTCCTCCAGTCCTTCCATGTTTCCATCTGGAATCACTTTCTTCAGGCCTGAGGAATTGGCTCAGAGTTCTTTAGTGTGGCCTGTTTTTGACTAAAAATATGTATTTTACTCACTCTTTTTTGCATTTATTTAACATGTATGTGAGTGTATGTATACATATATGTCAGTGTGTATGTGTGTGTTGCATGTGTAACTGTGTATATAAATGTGTACATGTAAATATATGTGTGTACATGTGTATATGTACATGAATATGTGTACGTATGTACACATGTGTATGCGTGTGTGCCTGTGTCACAACACAGATGTGGAAGTCAAAAGACAACTTGCTGAAGTTAGTTCTCACCTCCTACCATATGGGTTGAGAGAACCAAACCCAGGTGGTCCAGCTCAGGGCTGAGTACCTTCAACTCTGAGCCATCCAACCATCCCTCATCTTCATTTTTGGATGATATTTTTGGGGATTATAGAATCCTAGGGCTGCCATTATTTTTCTTCAAGCTTTAAAGAGTGGTATTCCTTTGCTTTCTGGTTTTCATAACTTGATGAAGTGAGTTTCCAGTGTTGGTTCTTGTTTTTTTAAAGGCAAACAAACCTGGCATGAGACAAGCCCCACATTCAATTCCTAGTCCAGCAAATAGGTAAGTTAAAAATAAACCAATAAATGTTTAAAAAGTAAAAGAAATTGGCTTCTCCTCTTACCAAATACTGGAACAATTTTGTGGCTTTGATTTTAGGTAGCTTCACCATAATTTTATTTTTTGTGGTAATCTTGTTTGAGATTTGATAAATGTTTCAGTTATAAAATATTCACCTAGCTCCTTTTTATAGATGTGTCTATCCTAGTAAAATCATGCACACTTGCCTCCCTTTGTCCTTCCCTCTCTGTTTTCTCAAATATAATAACCATATCTTCCTATTGTTCTTGTCTGAGAATGCCAGTCATCTAAGGGTCTGCACCTGCTGCATCACCTCTCAGTTGTTACCTGACATTGTCATTTCTTTGAATAATAAGTTATTTCTAATTTTCCCCCATAAAGTGCACGTGGTCACTCTAGTTGATGCCTACCCTCGACTCTGACCTTGCACCTTCTTTCCTCCATGAAACATTCGGAGCAGTTTGGCTTTGTGGTGAGGTCGATACCAACTTTCTTCTAGCACAGGCTGTGGGAGAGCTGACTCTGCCCTTTGTCATCTTCTGTCATTGTTCATCCATGTCCCATATAGCACTGGAACACTCAAGAAAAGTCAAAAGTTCGCTGATGGCCCTATGAGGTTTCCATTTTGTCATACAAGCTCTACATAATTGTCATAACTGTTCTTCTCATCCTTAATAGATATTCTCTGCTTGGATAAGTCTAATTGTATGACTTTGCTCAGAATTGACAAATGCCTTGAGAGAGAAAAACAAAACTGTCTAGACATTATCTGTTGCCCTAGAAACATGTTCATCTTCCTGGTACACTGAGTCTTGTTTCTGTGATCACTAATCTTGATTGACATCATAGAGGATCACCTAGGAGGAGACACTGCTCTAGGCACAGTCTTCCAGAAAGGTTTAACTGTGAAGGGAAGATCCACCCTGACTGTGAATGGCAGCATCCCATGTACTGTGGCCCCAGACTGCATCAGAACCAAAAGTCAAATGAAGCACTGGAACCATCCTTTCTTTTTCCTCACTGCGGACAGAGTGTGACCAGCTGCTTGCACTCCTGCCACCACAGTTGGAGCCATGCTCGCTGTCATGCTTTCTCAACTGAGACGATCTGTACCCTCAAACCATGGGCCCAAAGCAACCCTTCTTCCTTGAGCTGTCTTCACCAGGTAGCTTATCATTGCAAGGAGGAAAATAGCTGGTGCTTACTTCTAGAAAAGGGAAGCTTTTGAGATTTACCCAAATTTGTATCTCTGTGAAAGCATTAGCCTACAGAAACCTACTATACTCAGCTGGGAAGCAGAAACACTGCTAATTCAATTTTATAGACATTTCATGGTTTACTTTGGACCAGCTAGCATGTAACTTTCTCACTGCTACAAGTTCTGATTCATCATTTGTCATATGGTTTAAACAGACGTTAAACCAGAGCATCAGAATGCTGCAATCAAGATTCGTCATGACAAGCATTAAATCACTGAGGACTGCTACACCAACAGACAAATGAGCAGACCATAATAGAATGTCCAGAAATAAACCCAAAGAGATACCCACATTAAATGTATGATCAAGTGAGCATTTCAAAATGAACTATTAATAATAGTGCTAGGGTGACTTTAAAAGCTCTGAAAAAATAAACCTTTTCTATACCTTTATAGCTTACATTAAAATAAATTACAGGTACATACATATGTATGTAGAAAATAACACAATAAAATACGAGAAGAAATAAGCAAACATGTATGTGTGTTACACATATATTTTCTTAGGTTG
Organism: Dicrostonyx torquatus; assembly: GCA_028555095.1. Lineage (NCBI taxonomy): Eukaryota > Metazoa > Chordata > Mammalia > Rodentia > Cricetidae > Dicrostonyx > Dicrostonyx torquatus. The sequence goes on from JAQHUG010000130.1 coordinate 4,868,255, forward strand.
AGACATACCACTGCATAAATCAAAGGCTGCATTGAATAAGAAAACATAAAACATTCACACACGTGAAAAAATGCATAAGAACCATGACAAAGTCAGATTTAAAAACTGATGTATTGCCAGGTAGTGGTTATGCATGGCTTTAATCCCAGCTCTCAGGAGAAAGAAGCCGGCAGATCTCTGTGAGTTCAAGGCCAGCCTGGTCTACAGATCAAGTTCTGGGATAATCAGAGCTACACAGAGAAACTGTCTATAAAGACAAATGAAACAACAACAATAAAACCCTTCCATATAACTCATACTAACCAAAGACCTAATTTCCTTCATGTAAGGAATTCCACAAATTACTACAACCTGTGGCAGCAGCCTTAGGTCCTTGTATTGCTGCTGTGACAAAGGGTCCTCCAGTGTCTCTGTCCCTGTCGGTACTGACAGGAGACAGAACAGTGGGGTCAGAGAAGGAAAGAACAGAGGGGATTTAAGGGCAATAATCAGTAGAATTCTGTCACTAATTCATTAACTGGAGAGGGAGAGATGATTTTGTTTCTTCAATTATTTTCATTTGTTTGCATAAAGGAGAATATTACAGGATATTTGAAACCTCTCTCTCTCTCTCTCTCTCTCTCTGTGTGTGTGTGTGTGTGTGTGTGTGTGTGTGTGTGTGTGTGATTCAAACCAGGTTCAAACTCACAATCTCAACCTTCCAAACACTAGAATAGCTATTTTGTACCCCTGATCCCACACACACCTGGCACAAACATTTTTCTCGTATTTTTCCCATATGACTATTTAGAGATTCTCCATTCAGTCGCTGACAAAATGAAGTGGCGCATTAAGACGCTTCCATGTACCTTTCCAAGAGGTTGATAACCCCACTCGTGAGAGATTATTAAACTCCTGTCAGGCTCCCACAGGAGGCTGCTGCTCTTCTGCCCGAGACAAATGAAGCCTCTGTTCCACCATTGGTTTATTGAGGCTGCGTAGACAAAGGGATCTTTATACCATCCAGACAAGCTCATCATAAAGAAAGGGCCGACGCTACTACCGCAAAGCGCAGGTTAAAATTTTTACTGCTGTATGCAAGCCAGTTTTCAATTATTTATGCAAATGACTCCAGGAAACTGGAAATAAAATGAGAGACAGAGAGAGACAGAGAGGGGTAGAAGGGGGGAATAATAGGAGTGATTTAACAGGCACTGTTTACAGCCTAATTCCTAAAGGAAGGATCAGCTCTACAGACACCCACGTTCTGAAGAGTGAACACTGAAGGTCTGTCACTCAGAACTTGTCTCCCTCGCATAAAGAACACAAATGAAGAAAATTGGGAAAAGCGCAAAAAGGGGCAAGGAGGTGTGGGCAGAAACTACAATAATCCTGAATTTCCAATCAAAATTTACCATCCTACAACCCTAGAGGCAGTCCCTGTGCAGTGACAGCAGCTAGTAGGTGAAGACCTGGTCCCTGGGGTCTTGAGCCTGGCATCACAATTAGGTAATATCCATGCTACTTCTATGGGCATAAGTCACTTGACATCCCTGTGCTTCAGCAACCCCAACTATGCAATTAATTGATACATATACATAATAAATAAACATTAACGGTAAGACTGGAGAATAATTGAGTTCGCAATAGCACAAACACATACATGGGTGCATACAGTAAATACATAAACAAACAAATAAATGTAAACAAAGTAGTTTTTAAACTAAAAATACAAGTGGAACTGACGAGATTACTCAGTGGTTAAGAGTTCTTAACTGCTCTTCCACGGGACCCAAGTTTGGTTCCCAGCACCAGTGTCAGGAGGCTCATGATAGCCTGTATACCAGTCCCAGGGTATCTGACATCTTCTGGATTCTGTGGGTACCCACACACAAATCACCCCCAACACACACATAAATAAAAGTGAACTTAAATATTTTCTTAATTAAAAATGCAAAAGCATCCTATTCTTTAAAATTTGAAGGTTTCATATTGTTGAGGTGTCCATACTCTTGAAAGCCATCTACAGATTCAATTTAATTTCTGCAGAAATAGAAAAGAAAAGCCTTCCTGAAATTTCATATGTAATCTTTAGAGACTCTGAGCAGCCAAAATATTATTTGAAAAGAATCAGGGTGAATATTATGTATTCATTAATGTAAATTTTTACTATGAAGTTACAGCACTCAAAAGCTATGATGATGGCTTAAAGGCATGCAAACACAGACCAATGGCATTAAAAGGCAGCAGCGTCAGGCATAGTCCAATGGTTTCTGAGAAGGATGCCAGGATCACTCAGGAGAGAAAACTAGTGTCCTCAACAGTTATGTCTAGAAAAACTAGATACCAACATGCAAAAGAATGGAACTGGGCCTTAGCGCATCCTTCCTGTCTGTGGAGGTTACAAGACACTACACCCCAGTGCTAATGCTGTACAACACTTAGAAAGAAACCAGGGCTCTATGCATGTGCTACTCCTCAGCCTGGGCCGAGATGAAGATAAAGAACTAAAACCCCTGCCTACAAACAAAGATGGCTCCATGGAGTAATGAGCGGACTGTATGCCGCGTTCATAAATGCTCAGAGGGGAAGTTCCTTATTCAAAGTGAAAAAAACCACTTTCACGGGACAGAGATAAAGTCTACTGGCACAAGGACCACTAAAATGGCAAAACTGTAAGAACTAACCAAAAGCAGGGCATAGCGCTCAGTTTGTAGAGAAGTTTACTTAACTTTCACCAAAAAACAGGATTAGAGCTCAGTATATAAACTAGAAATGGAGCACGTACCTGTAATCTTAGTACTAGCAAGGTGGAGACAGGAAACGGGAAGATCAGAAATTCAAGGCCATCCTTGACTACATAGCAAGTTCAAAGCTAGCCTGGGCTACATAAAGCCCTGCCTCAATACGGAGTGAAAGGAGAAGAGGAGAAGGAGGGTGAGGGAATCTCGAAAGTCGCAGCTGGTGGTGGAAAGGCCCGCACCCTTATCTGAAGACTCGTCTAGCTGAAGACTTCCTTCAGCTCTAGGTGCTGTCAGTCCCTTAAAGCCAACCTGCTTGAGTGGAGCATCCTATTTCCACTAGACAGCTGAGGCAGGAGCATCATAAGTTCCGGTCTCAGTCTCCGGAGCAATCGCAATTATAGGTCTGGTCAAGTTGAAGATCTATTCACTTTCAAAGAGACCCAAACAGAGGAAGGTAATGTTATCAGACCCACTATTTTCGATGACACTACAGAAGAGAAAGGTTGACTTGGGGGCTTAAGGGTGTGGAGCAACTGCAGGCTGGGAAACTGGGGTGAAAGAGCGGGCCCTCGGCACCTTAATTCACATGTGGCCTGCAGTCTGCTCAGCCATACAGTCTGCTCTCTCTTCCTCTTCCTCAGCTTACTGTAAAGCTTTTATTACGTTATGGTCCTTTAGGTTTTTCTAGATAGAGTATAACAGAATTATAGGCCTATTTTAGACACATACATTCTAAAAATGATTAATTTTTGTGTTCCCCCTGAACGTTTATTTAGTTCTCAATGTGAAGAAATGGCTGTTGCTGTTGGCCATCTCCAAACTGCTGAGAATGCCCTCAGGCAGTGTATACTGGGGTGAGTATCCTTTAATACGCCAACTCCCTTTTCCTACTATAGAACTATAAACAATGAAATGGCCACAAGGCCTTGGGTACTAGGGACAGAACACAAGTCATCACTGAATTTGGTGACACCAAATGAGCACTGCAGCTTTCTTTGATCTGATCCACATGTGGAAAAGGAAGCTATGGGAGATGGCACGTCTCTTGCTCACATTTCTAAGCCATGCAGCTGAGAGAAGTCTGTGGCGGGAAGACATTAGAAATCTCTAAGGAAAACACAGAAAGCAGAAGTAAGAGCCAGAGCAGGTTCAACAGTGTGTTTTTTTGCAGCCAGTTCTAATCCTAAGAGAGGGATGAGGTGGTGTCTGTGGTGGAAACAGACAACCATTGAGCATCAGGAGTTTGAGTAGCACACAGTAGCTCACAATGTTGACAAAGCTAAAGAAGCTGATTTGAGAAACTGGAAATCACAGGCTCTCAGCTGCCACCTCAGGGACCTTCTCAGGCCTCCTTGCCAAGGGCTGTTGCATACCCTATTTAGGGTGGGAAATCTCAGATCTTTGAGAAAAGTCTGTGTATCAGGGAGGAGGATAATATGGATGGACATGTCTTCTATTCATGTGGCAGTCAGAGGTCAACATTTTGTATCTTTTTTGAAGCAGAGTTTCTCACTGAACCTGGTGCTTGGCAAGTAGCTGCACTGAGAAACCAACGAACCCTGAGGATCCTCTTGTCTCTGACTCCCCAGAAGGAAGACTACAGACATATACCGCCATGCCTAGCTTTTTACATGAGGGCTAGAGATCCAAACTCAAGGCCGAATGTTTCTGTGGCAAGCACTTTACTAACTGAGTAAAGTCAACGGAGGACTCCTTCACATTTCCCTGGATACCTGAACAGAGATAACAGAACCTTTTGGATTAGTATTCTTGCTTATGTTTGGAGTCCCAACCATTGTTCCTAACACTTCTAGTTTTAGACCCTCATGCCAGCTTCCCTTCCTTCATGCATTTATCAACCGGGCTTTTAACCACTCACAGAGCCCAGTCTTTTCAATAGGAGACAGAACATGAGTGAACGATCACTCCCTTGACACTTCAGCACAGCGTACTCATTGCATGCTGGCTGCTTTGTTGACAACTTTGCCATTGTGTCTAGAAATGCTCAGAGGAAAAGGCTTGTTCTCCTTTAGTCAAAACAAAACAAATCATTGGCAGGAAGCAGAAGTAAAGTTCTGCTCTGCCCTTACCTAAGTCAGTCTTCTGCTAGCTGGGAATGGCAAGATGCTTACCTTCTGCAATAGTGGTATGTGTGTGTGTGTGTGTGTGTGTGTGTGTGTGTGTGTGTGTGTGTATGTGTGTGTGTGTGTGCGCGCGCTAGTGGGGTGTACACCCAGGAATTACACATACTAGATGGATGTTCTACCACTTAATTGTGCCCCAAGCTCCCTTTTATTATTGTATTTTTGAGATGGAATCTTATCAAACTGCCCAGACTGGACTTGAACGCTTCAGGCCTTGAGCTTCTCATCTTCTTGCCTCAGCCTCCTGGAAACAAACCCAATGGGAGATGTGAGGCCTTTGGAGCAAGTTCTAGTACCACGTGTACACATGCACATGCTGCATGACACCTCCCCTCACACACACACACACACACACACACACACACACACACGATAAAATATGTCCTACTTCTAAGCCACTGTCAGACTTGTGACCCCCTTTTACCAAGTTATACAGAGTCTGGCAATATCTCTGTCCTCTGCACCATCTACAGAAAATCAACACAATCTTTAACAGTACATGTTTTCTTGATTTAAACGTAAAATGAGGAGCAAGGTGCTTTGTAGGCTTGCTATCTGAACCCTGGGATTGTTGAAGGGTTAGAGGCTGCCCTGGTGAATTAAGACCTATGGTATGGTCTCGAGTTAGTGAGGAAGCAGCATGAGCATGCCCTGCGTGGAAGTTCCCTGTAGAGTTCTCACCTGCTTTGCTCTCAGAGTGAGCTCCAAGAATCTGAAGACAGAACGCAAGGGCACTGATGACCCATCTAACCATCAGAGCAGCTGACTTCTCTAAGCAAATCCACACATTTTCCAATTGTTCTCCAAGCCTGGCTTTTAGGAAGGAGTCTGGGTTTCCGCAGCGATGCTATATCCTTTAGTCAGAGATAACTGTAGGGGCAGGGCCATGTTAGAGGTGATTAAACCTTGTGTATTGGGATAGTGTATGTGTCTGTGGTGTGTGCACACATGTGTCTGTGGTGTATGCAAACATATGTCTGTGGTGCATGCACACACGTGTCTGTGGTGTATGTACAAGTGTGTCTGTGGTGCATGGATACGTGTGTCTATGTTGTGTGCACACGTTTGTCTGTGGTATATGCACACGTTTCTGTGGTGCATGCACACATGTGTCTGTCATATATGCATACATGTATCTGTGGTATGTGCACACATGTGTCTGTAGTGTATACACGCATGTGTATGTGTATACAGTAACATGTTCATGGAGGTTAGAGGAAGACTTCAGCTGTCTTGCCAAATCACTTTTTGCCCTATTCCGTGAGACAAGGTCTCTCTTGAACCTGGAGCTAGGCTTGTGGATGAAAAGTCCCTGTGGTTATCTTGCCTCTACCCCACACAGCACTGGGGTTGCAGGCACACACAGTGCCGTATCTGACTCTTTTGGGGGTCCTGGGATCAGGTATTAGGTTTTCACGCTTGTGTAACCAACACTTATCTCTGAGCAATCTCTCCAGCTCCACTCCCACTGCTATTCTTTTCTATCACTTTCTTTTCTTTTCTCACCAAAGATTAAAATATTTTAAAAAGATCAAACTTGGCCCAGGTTTCCCCCATTGTCATTCATTTAACAAAAGCCTACGAAATCTCTGCTCTGTGTTAGACACTGCATTGAATATAACTTCCATGGAAGAACATACATGTAGTTCCTGGTAGTTGACGTTACTGTTGTTTCTTTGTGTGTGTGTGTGTGTGTGTGTGTGTGTGTGTGTGTGTGTGTGTCTGAGAGAGAGAGAGAGAGAGAGAGAGAGAGAGAGAGAGAGAGAGAGACTGAGACTGGCATGGGTGTTTGAAACAAGGTCATGCTTTTGAACTCTTCCCAAACAGTTCAACTAACTGGTAACTAAGCATTCAAATATTTGAACCTATTGGGGGGACAATTCTCATCCAAACTGCCGCATTGTGTTTGGTTTATGCAGTGCTGGGGCTCAGACCTAGGGCTTTGGACAAGTTATTCTACCATCTGAGCTCATCACCAGCCCAGTTCCTAGTTCTTGACCCTTGCCTAATAGACATATTCATAGTGCACTAGAAAGGGTATTGTCTCCAGCAGGCTGAGTCCTAATTGTGAACAATCTGAAGAAATGAATGCAGGAAAAACTACTCCAGAGCCCCAGTTTCCTTGTCATCAAGATAGCTAATAAGGGCATTTTGTGAGTTCACTAGGGTACTAAGGGTTCATCTACCTAGTGTCTAGCCCCCAAGGGGCAAAACAAAATCTGTAATTCCAAGTGGGTTCCATGAAAAGACAGGCTGGTTTTCAGATTTCCTTGCATGGTTAGAAAGAGACCATGCCAGAGAAAACCCTCTTCAGGGGCAGTCTGGTCACATTCTTGACTAATGAGCTTAGAACACAGTGTTCCTGCTTGGCACTAACAGGGAAGACTTGAGGGAGGGGAAGTGTGAAAAAGAACAGGGTGTGATGGAGTAGAAGCCGCACTCAGCACAGATCTGTGGGGAAGCCCCCGGGTATTTCCTTCACCTGGGCCTGGTGAGAACTGTGCAGCCAATGATGCGCCCAGAGCACAACCACAACCCAAGGCCGAGGACCATTAGTGAGTGAGGAGAGCACAGTCAGCTTCCCGTTGGCCAGCAGGGGCCCAGGAAGAACTGAGAAACAGCAAGCAACTCTTGCTTCCACCACAGGAGGTTGCAAAAGATTTTCAAGAGGATATGGCGTGTATATTTCCTCTCTGCCTTAGCCCTCTTTCAAATCCTAGTGTTCATGTTCCAAAAAGTCATGAGGTTGGGTAAGAATGTGAATTGACTCGTAAGGGAAAGAACAAGGATTTGGCGCACACAAACCTTTTAGGGCCTTCCTGAGTCTTGTGAGGAAAACAAAAGGTCTGGGTTCTTAATAATATAGTAAGCCATATCCCGGAACACAGGATATACTGTAAGCCCTGTGAATAGCTGTAGTAACTATTGGGGGAGCGGCTTCCATTGCTGATTCATTAGAATAAATAGCATTCTAAATAGGGGCTGTATATTCCCATGAAAAAGCTCTCAAAAAGTCCACCATGTTTTAGGGATCATGAAGATGCTCGTACCCCATCTATACAGAGTCCGAGAACTGCATGGGCCACAAACAAGGACCAGGCGCTAATGAAGGAGACCTTCGACACTGCTGGTGGGAATGATGAGAACCAGGCCAGACCCTTTCGAAGCAGAATGGAGGTTCCTTAAAGAACTCAAAAGAAACCCACCACAAGACACAGCTGTATCACACAACTTCTGGCCATTTATTTGAAGGACTCCAAGCCAACACGTCATAGAGATCCCTGCATGTCCATGTTCATTGCAGTCCTATCATAACAGTGAAGTTATGGAGCCAACCTAGGTGTCCAACAAGAAGGAAGAGAATGTGGTAGGTACAGACACTCACTGGATTCTGTTTGCCATAAAAACCAAGGTTACATCCTTTGCAGAGAAGTGACTGCAACTGGATAGACATACTAGGGTGATGAAGCCAGTCGCTTTTATTTGCAGTCCTTAGATTTTATATGCACCTGTAAAAAATCAAAGCAAAACTGGGAATTTAAAGGAGACTAATGGGAGAGGGGAGAAGACAGAGAAGGGAGAACAGGAGCAAAGGGACTTTGTGCCCAACATACAATGTATATTGTATGAAGATGCCCATATTTACTGTGTACAAGACATTGAATCAAACATCCTAAAAGCAGAAAGCTTCCATGGGATGGGTATGAGGGAAGGCTTGTACTCCCGTGGTGTAATGATTGTCCTCTGTGTACAACGTTCACATCCACTGGACTCATTCTGTGAGTGTCTGGTAACTGGCCACTCAGTGTCCCCAGTGGCTAGCCACATGCCTGTGGTCCCTAACCATGCATGCAATCTGGCGAGTGGTTCTTCTGTACCTGTGTCTGGGTTCCTAAACAGACTGCAGAAGAGCATAGTAATAATGCGACCTCATGACTGTAAACCTAAAATAGACATTCCCAAGCAAGGGTACCGAACGGCCAGACACCATTTCTGATTCCACCACCCCTGATCTATTCTTACTTTCCTTTTCCTTAAGTGCTCAACCTCTCCTCTTTATTTGGCTTTAATATGGCATCTTGTTTTCTGTTTTATACTTTTAAAACAGTATTTAAGAGTCAAAGTAGCCGTTCATTATCATCACATCCACACACTAACTGGTACATATGTCTGTGAATCTACTCTCTTCTCCTTGGGCTACAGGTAAGTTGTCAGTGATGCCTGGTAACCAGCACTAGCCACAGCAGCAGGAAGTAGGCCCAGCTCCTCTCGTCCTCACCAAGAGCAAGTCCTCCCTCGAACCACCATGTCCCCACACACTGCTCTCTGATCCCCAGCATACTCACGTGCTCTACCGTGTCCCCACACACTGCTCTCTGATCCCCACCATACACACGTGCTCTACTGTGTCTCCACACACTGCTCTCTAATCCCCACCATACGCACATGTTCTACTGTATCCCCCACACTGCTCTCTGATCCCCACCATACATACATGTTCTACCGTGTCCCCACACACTGCTCTCTGATCCCCACCATACACACGTGCTCTACTGTGTCTCCACACACTGCTCTCTGATCCCCACCATACACACATGTTCTACCATGTCTCCACACACTGCTCTCTGATCTCTACCATACACATGTGCTTGTGGGAGGGTCCACCTGTATTTCTGTGTTTTGATTGGTTAAATAAAGGGCTGCCTGGCTTATAGTTAGGCCAACCCTTAGGTGGGCAGAGTAGACAGAACGGAAGTTCTGGGAGGAGAAGAAGGAAGGAGGAGAAGCCCCAAGCCACCATCGCAAATGGATGCAGGTTAGACCTTTCCGGTAAGTCACCACGTGGTGACTTACAGACTTTTATAATGGGTTAGTTTAATTATGAGAGCTAGCCGGGAAAAGGCTAATGATAATAAGCCAGGCAGAGTTTAAATGAATCCAGTTTGTCACGTGGTTATTTCGGGTGCAGCCAGCCGCTGAGCGGGCCAGCGGCTGGGGGCTTGGGAGCCTGGGTGCTGGGAACAAACAACACGCACCCCTCTCCCCCCTAATTACAACATGTGCTCTACAATGTCCCCCACTTGCTCAGTCCTCCATTGCTCCCCATCTTCCTCTGCAATCACTTAATTCTTTTGCTTTTTGCTTTTTAAATTTTGGAGAGAAGAGTTCTCAAAGAACTTTCAAAATATCGATTCTTGCTATGTCTGCTTCTTATACTCTTTTTTTACCCAAGACTGATATTGTTTTTGTCTTCCTTCCAAGTTAACAACTCTTATAAAAGCCACAAGAGGTTTCTAGAGGATTAATTAAATCTAATAGTTCATTCCCAATCTTGTTCAAACCATCCAGAAGTACCGAAGCACTTTCTTCATTCAGCTTCAAGAACTCTCAGGTCTTCTCCAACCTTATGAAAGATTTTCCCACTGACTTTGCTACTTCCTCTTCATCAACTCCATCTTTCTGTTTTATCCTATCCCCAGCTTTCCTTTCTCTGCCTGCTCTCATTAGCCAATAAAATGGCACGGCTGTAAACTCCTCCTAACACCAACTGCTATCTCTGCCTCTTTCTTGAATCACTACCTTGACTTCAGCTGAGCAAAATTTACTTTGCACATTCAAATTCGGTGCCCAGCTTTCCTCTCACATCTGTTCTTTCCCCCAATATCGTTAAACAGCAACTTGATTTTTGTAATTGTTCAGTTCAACAAAATTAGAACCTTACCTACCTCTTCTCTTGTGTCTCAACCCCACAACATCCAATTACGCGAAATTTCCTAGATACTTTCTTTAGTATAAACCCTGAAAGACCCTAAGATATTCCTACCACTTACACCTCTATCCTTTCTTCAGCTGTCATCAACTCCCCCTTTTAATTTCATCATATGCATCTCTGCCTCCAGGCCTCAATATCTTCACTCTTATTTCCCCATACAATGGTTAAAGTGAAAACACACATCCGTTCCCTGCTTACCCTGTAACACCAGAGCCTTTCAAAAGCCATAAGGCCCCCAACATCATTACCTGATAATCAAATCCCATACTACTGTGGCCCTTTCTCTCATCTCTCACTGGTTCACTCTGTTCCAGCCACAGTGTTCTTCTAGAGACTCCCCACATCCTAGACAAGAATGGGCCCAGGATATTTGTACCTGTTTACCTGTGCCCCAAAACTCCTCCCCTGCTCACACTCACACTGTCTCACTGAACAGCCCTTCACTTCTTTGCCTCGTTATATCTTCTCAACGATTCCCTAGTCAGTAAAGCTTTCCCCAAATGTCCTTCATTAAATATTGATGCTAATCCACCATCTCCTCTCCCCCACAGCACATATCCTCCTGATGCAGAACCCAATTGTACTCTTTGCCTAGCTCTACTAGAAGAGAAGCTCCATGTCCATGGTAGTTTGAAAAAATGGTCCCCAAAGGGAGTAGCACTATTAGGAGGTGTAGCCTCATTGGAGGAGGTGAGGTTTTGTTGAGGGAAGTATGTCACCATGGGGGTGTGTGGGCTTTTAGGTCATATATGCTCAAGATAGGTGTTGTAACTCAGTCTTCACGTCTGCTGCCTGTGAATCAAGATGTAGAACTCTCAGCTCCATGTTTAGCGCCATGTCTGCCTTACATACCCCCATGTCCCACCATGACAACAACAAACTAAACCTCTGAAACTGTAAGCCAGTCCCAATTAAATGTTTTTCTTTATGAGAGTTGCTGTGGTCATGGTGTCTCTTCACAGCAATAGCATCCCTAAGACAATGTTTCTGCCGTGTAAAGGCACTCACCAGTCAAATGAATTTTAAATGTTCCAGCAGGTGTCTATATGAACACATCATTCTATCACACTAAGAATCTATTAAATACCAAGCATGGGGATATTATGGATATTATGATATTATGGGGAAATGATGGAAGCTGGGATTTTTTTGATTTTTAGACAGTAACCTAAAGAACATTAAGAAAGACAATATGAAATGATAAGAAAAAAGCAAACCATGGATTAAAAGAAAAAAATCATAACATTTCTCAGTTTATAATGTAAGCATTTAGGGAGTTCCTCGTCATCATTTATGCCCAGGCAATGTCTAAGCATTCATAGGCATCTCATTTATGGTGGTTCTCCAGTTGTTCCTATCCTGGGGAGTCCTAGATGCTGTGTTATTGTCATACCCTAGGTTCTACAGTCTTCCTTCATGCTGTCTATCAAATGGTTTGGGGGCCATTATAAGGCTCTTTGCCTTATCCCGTGCACTCCTCCAAGCAGTCTGCCATCTTTCATTCTCATAACATGGCTGACTAATCAAGTGCTGTTGGCATATCCTGTAGCTTACTTCCTTCTGTAGATGGGGATGTTTCTTAATGTCATCGTTGCACAGACTATCTCTTCTTGTGACACCTAGAATCCTCCTGAGACATGCCATCTCGAACACACTCAGCCACTGTTCTGAGGAGCATTTCATTGACCAGGTTTCGGAGTTGTAAAGAAGGCAGCTCAAGACAAGTGTCTCATAGACTTGTAATTGTGCTGTTATGTTATTGTTGTTGTCATGTGTTTGCTGACCAAACCTCTCCTTGTGCCTGGAATGCAGCCCTCGCTATCCCTATCCACCTCTTGATATCCGAAATAGTTCTTGGAGCTGAGGTTTCCTCTCAGTTAGACAAAGTTGCTTGAGACTCTGATTCTTTATTACAGTGTTAAAATCTTTGTGTGCCCTTCCCATGTGTTGAATCTTAGTCTTCTCGATGGTTGCTTTAATTCCAAGGCTTTCACTTACTTCCACCACTCTATCATGGCCCAAGCTCATTTGGACTTTCAGCAAGTAGTGGTATATCATCGACAAAATGCAAGTTATTGACTTGCACACCACCTATCTGCACGCCCATCTCCTCATCCTCCAGGGCAGTTGCTATCATTAATTCCAGGAATATATTAAAGAGTATTACTGAGAGGATGCATCCTTGCAGCACTCCTACGATCACTTAGTTTTCTACAGACTTTGACTGACGCAAAGGTATCTGTATAGACATTTCTAGTATTCTTATGATTTTCTCTGGGTAGCTGTAGAACCTCACTGTTCCCCAAAGCACTTTCCTCCAAATGCTATCGAATGCCTTCCTGAAGTCAATCTAACAGACATATAAGTCTTTCCCAAATTCTTTGTATTTTTCTGCCAGTTGCCTCAAAGTGAAGATCTGATCTATTGTGCTCTGAACCCGCACTGGGCCTCTGCTAGGATTCCCACTGTTCTGCCCTTGATCCTTTGCAGGATAATGGAGGAGAAGATCTTATTGCTATGGCACAACAAACTAGTGCCTCTATAATTTGAGCGGTCCAGCTTGTCCTTCTTGTGTATGGGAATTAAGACTGAGTACTTCCATTCCATGGAAATTACTTTGTATCAGGTCCTTTGAGGTACTTATTCTTAACATTTATTATGCTCGTGTTGTCTATCAGGTACAACACCAGTTTTTTTTTGTTTTTTTTTTAACATGAGTTAATTAATTTAAAGCTCAATGAGATGAATACATTTTTGTTGGTTTTGTTTTATTTTGACTTATCTGTTTTGTTTTTTGGGACAGAATCTCCAGTGTCCTGGACTGGCCTAGAATTCATTATGTAACAGAAGATGACCTTGAACTTCTGATTCTCCTGCCTTATTTCCCAAGTCCCAGGAATGTATGTATGTGCCACCACACCTGACTACTGTTCTGAATTCCTTTTCAGAAAAGACAAAATTGAGTCACAGAAAGTCAAGTGACTGACTCAAGAAGGCACAGCACACATGGGTATAACGAGGCAAATAATAACCGTGAACACTCACGATGAGCAGGAAGGAGGCCGATGCTCTTCCTTCCTAATCTGATGAACAGGTTCTGCATGTAAACAACCCAAGTGAACATATTCTATTTTCTCCTTACATGGTTTCTGCCTTCCAGAAGAGCCACTAATGCTAATACTAATACTAATAGGGTTTTAGAGCCAACTGAGTTATAAACTTTAATATTAATACGGCTCAAGGAGATCCTACCAAAATGCAGACTGTAAAGGCTGGGGATTCAGCTCAGTTGATTGAGCGCTTGCCTACCATGAAGGAGGACTGCCTTGGATCACCACAGAAAAGTGGTTTGGGAAGTGGAGGCAGGATGATCAAAAACTCAAGGTCATCCTCAGTTACACTGCAAATTTGACACCAGGAGACAAGAGACTCTGCCTCAAAAAATGTAAATAAAAACAAAATTAGAGGCGGATTGTGATTCTGTAAGTCAGGGTGGACCTGGGGGTGCTACGTTTGCTGTCACTCCCAGGTGACGCAGCTGGTGTTCTCTACTTTAAGTAGAGACTTAAATAAAGTCTCTATCAAGGACTTAGATAAACTAATACCTACATAAAACTTTTTAAAAATTGACTGACCTATACCTGACACTTGGAGCGGCCCCTTCAGATAGTAGAGTGGATAAGCATGAAAGTAAAGCATGGATAAATATGAAAGATAAATTCTCTCTGGCAATTTCGAGGTTAGAGCAAGGGGAGAGTCAAGATTGCCTTGAATACATCTTTTCAAGTACAGCACAGTGGCCAGGTTTGATGTCATTTATAGTTTCCTAACAGGATTAGTCAGGGATGAACTTGGCTTACTCCCCAGGCCTTTAACTTATCTATTGTTCCCAGTGGACCAAGAGCTCGCTCTTCAAATGCCTTGCCAGTTTATCTTTAACCAGAAGCATGGGCTTTTCCGGGTCTTTGGCTGGGTTCCTTCTTCCTCAGCCTAAACGGAAGTCCACCAGTGAGAGACCCCATCTATGGTTTCTTTTCCTGCTTTCTGCTGTGGGGTATCCAGGAAGCAAAAGTGTAACATCCACTTGCCCTCCACAGCCCCCAGCCAGGAGATCTTTCTGTCTGGACTATCAGACTACGGGGTTGCAATAGCTTGGGCCTCCATTGCCATCCTATTGGACAAAAATGGCCAGAGAGAGGGGAGCTTGTCCTGGTGAGCATTTTGCAGAGGTCAGCTGATTCAAAAGAAAGCTGAGGCAGAGCTGAGGATATGAAACCTGTAGTTACTGTCATGCTTGGTGAGGAGATGACGGTGTGAGGAAAATGCATACAGCTTTTCTATACAATAAGGGACTGGGTAATTCCACAGGAGGAAGTGTCAAGCACAAATCAGACTGTATCCCAGAATTTTGAAGGCATCTGTGAGTGTATATATGATGTACGTGTGAAATATAAAGCAGATCACGCAGTTTTTAAAAATTACATGTGTTAGTTGCCTTTTCCTGCTGTGACAAAGTATTTGATAAAAAAAAAATCAGTGTAAAGAAGAAAGGGTTTATTTGGGGATCACTGCTTAGGGAGGGAAGTGCAGTCCATCACATGGGAAGGCATGGTATCGAGAACATAAGGCAGCTGCTCACGCCACATCCACTGTCAGGAAGCAGAAGAGGAAGAATGCCGGTGTTCAGTTCACTTTCTCCGTTTGTTCCAGTCCAGGACCACTGCCCATGAGGATGACACCACCCACATCTGGGCTGTGATTTTCCTGGTCAGTTAAATGACTCTGGAAACTCCCTAACACACACAGACACACACACAGACACACACACACACACACACACACACACAGAGAGAGAGAGAGAGAGAGAGAGAGAGAGAGAGAGAGCGTTTCCAAGTGTATCCATGTCAAATTGACTGTAACAATTAGCCATCACATATATAGTATTTTTATAGACATTATATAGACTGTATATGTGTGCATCTTCCCCCCCACATTGATTTGTGTCCTTCCAAAATTCATACTGAAACCCTATCCCCCAGTAGCCCAGAATGTGACTACATTTCAAAATAGGACCTTAAAGAAGTAAATTGAGATGCAATGAGGTCTTCTGGATATCCCTCTATGACTGATGTTATCAAGAAGAGAGTAGGATACAGTTGAACAAAAGACTGTACCCATGAGAACACAGTCAGAAGAGGGCCATTCCCAAACCACAGAGGGGAGTTATAAGAGAGAATAGCCCTGCTCAATCATGGATTTTGTTCTTTTTTCTTTTCTTTTTTTCTCCTTAAGAGCTAGAAAATAAATTTGTAGATTCTGGGTATTTTGTGTTAAAATGCAGATGGTAATTCAATTCAGCTTATGTTATTTACTTATGGCAGCCCAAAGTAAATTAATACACAATTGCAAGCACACAGGTTCATATACGCAAAACACACACACACACATGCACGCACGCATGCACACGCACACATATAGCAGCTAAGTCTGCAAACAGAAAAATACTGCTTCAAAGATTTAGTATTATCACATTAAAAAAAAAGAGTAAACAGTATTATCTGAGTCCAGACTTTATGGTCCACCTCTGTAGGTACACACGTGTGCAAATGTCCTGGCATTATCTGTGCACTGAGGGAAAAGGGGGAGTCAAGTAAATATCGGTCAGATGATAAGGCTGGGAAAAAGCATAAGAATGCTACCAGATTTTCAGCCAGATTTCCTTTGGAGGGGCACTTCTTCCGACCTTTGGGGTGAGTTTGCCTCCCATAGACAGTGGGTCCATCAAGTGGTCCCACATGTGTCTCCTCTTCCAGTGTCACAGACACCTTCCTTTGGCTTTGGACTGATCTGCCCTAGATGAATGCTCTTCACAGACCTTCTCCGGTGAGGACTTTGCCAGGAGGCGGAAGGTTATGCCTGCCTTGAAGAGGTTAATGATTACCAAGAACTTGGAAGTCTTTCCTCCATTGTTATTCACAGAAACTTCAACGCAAGGCTGAAAACAAAATCCTTTGAGGTAAGAGGAGAAGGGGACAGCAGAAGGAAGCCAAACTTCGGCCTTAACCAGTTCAGCTCTGGAAAAGCAGCAATCGTCAGGGCCCAGAAAATCTCTGGTCCTCTGCCACAGCCAAGAGTTTCAAAATAGCAACTGCACCATTTTGTTAAATGAGGAAGTCCAAAAATATGATTTTCAGGCTGAGTGAATAGCGGACGTCTCAGCTCACAGAAAAGGAAGGAAAGGAAACTACTCCTAGTCAGAAGTGACATTTTAGAAACTGTTACCTGTTTCTTTCTTTATTTTATGTATTTGTTTGTTTACTTGTATACTGGGTTGCTCAGAGGGCAACTTTTGGGAGTCACTTGTCTCTTTCTACCATGAGCAAGGAAATTTATAGAAGAAATCATTTATTGAGGCTTAGAGTTTCAGAGGATAAATCCGTAGCTGTCATGTCAGAGGGCATGATAGCATGGTACTGGAACCATAGCTGAGCACTTATAGGCTGAAACATAACCACCAAGCAGAGAGAGAGAGAGAGAGAGAGAGAGAGAGAGAGAGAGAGAGAGAGAGAGAGAGAGAGAGAGCACTAACTTTGGATGGCATGGGCTTTTGAAACTCAAAGTTCATTCCCAGTGACACACCTCCTCCATCAAAGCCACACCTCCTAATCCTTCCAAAGCAGCCCCACCTACTGGGAATTAAGCATTTAAATATATGAGCCTGGGAACATGCTCACTCAGATCTCCAGAGTGGTCTAACCACCAGTTATAGTACTCTTAAAGAAAACTGACTCTCTCTTCCAGCAGCAATCAACAGTCAATAGTTTCTTAAGTAGGGTAGGGGTAAGAGTTCATGTCCATCTCTCCTCTCAATACTGGACTTTTGTCTGAACTGAGCCTTTGGGCTGCCTAATAACAGTATGAGATATAATTTCAACTTGTGGAATGGAACTTCTATCCACTCATAAAGTGGTTAGTTACTCCCATGACATCTGTGCCACTACTAAATTAGTGGACATAGCTCACCAGTAAGATAATGCTGGCAGAGTTATGTAAGATGGTAACTCTTTTTTCCTCCAGGACCATATATAGCATCTTCTAACACAATAAAAGCTAATCAATATGGATAAGCCTCCAGGTAAGCACCAGCTTATTCTATGATTTGAGTGCATGGTGCCTTCAGCAATATGATCTTAACACTTTTTTATAACACTCAGACTTTGCTTGCTCCTGCAACTGTTCTGACCCCTGACTGTAGCATCTTTAGCTTAGAAATTAAATGGTTAATCTTGACTGTAGACTTAATTACACTGAAAAACACTCAGGAAGTAGCAACACACCCCTCTGTATCTTCTAGAAATTTCCCAGAAAGAATTACACCTTAGCTTGCTGACATCATAAATGAATAATTCTCTCGATGCATTTGAAGTATGGAGGCATTACTAAGTGGTGATAAAAGTTAGGGACTAGTTGGAGGAAGTAGCTAACTTGGGTGTGTTCTTGCCATGGTTGACTAGCACTTCAGAAACCAAGAACCTAAATAAAATCATCCTTTTACATGGTTTATGTCAAGTGTTTTGTCACAGTGCTGCAAGCCACTAAAATACAAAAGTCCTCATGAATCTCCACACTTTTGTTCTTGTGATTTCCTTCACTGCTAGATCATTACCACACACATGTTGAGGGTGTTAAGTGTCCCCCTCTGCTCACAACCATCCCATGGATTCTCATGTCCCTCTCAATTTACAGCCATGGTTACTCAAAAGCTCATAGGCTCCAGAGAACCTGATCTCTTAACTCTTTGACTTCTTGTTTTACTTTTCCTCCTTCCTCACTCTGCTGCAGTCACACAAATCTCTGTGCTTTTGCTTTCAAGAGTAGATTTTCCCTTCAAGAATATTTTTTCCTATATTTCTGTAGTTTGCCTTTTATATTCAATAGGGGGTTGGGTAAACCAGTGATGGGCAGAACAGAGAACCAGTTTCCTAGGCCAGGAAATTAGGTGCCTCGGCAATGCTTATCAGGTGTAGGAAGCCTGGAGGATTCTGGGAGAATTCCTCTTACCAAGTCTAAGTTGAAATGTCAAAGAAGCTGAGGTCTGATGTCAGCAATGGTGATGATGAAGAGCTGCACAGATGCAGAAGAAGTTGGAACTTTCTGGCACACAGGCTGCTTTCCTCTAACCTCCCTTTTCATTCATGCCACCTATCCATTGAAAGGTATGACCCCCATTCAGGACGTGTCTCCCTTTACCCCTCATTGCCCCAGGTGCCAGTGTTCTCTGGAACTACCCCACAAACACACAAATGTGTTTCACTAGTCATAGTCATCTTTTAATTTAGATAAGTTGTCATCCGTGACCAACCGACATCTTGTCTTCATACCATCCTCGCATTCAGCTATCATCTTCTTAGTGACCCTATTTCTGACCCATGTCACTTAAAATGCAATTTCCCCCACTGTTGCCATCTAGAGAAGTCTGCACTCATTCTCGCTTCATTTTGTCTACGCTATCATCATTTGTCTATGTATTTTCTCCAGTTGTTTTATTGAAAGTCTTTGCTAGAATGCCAGCTCCATTTGAACAAAGACTTAGTTTATTTTATTAATTCTAGCTAAGACAAAACTTGAAATTTAATCATCTTTCAATATCATTAATTTAGTACAAGGGGTTGTGGGTATCCGGGCAGTCATTTAAAATGCTATAAATGGTTGATGGTGGCTCATGCCTTTAGTCCTAGCACTCAGGAAGCAGACTCAGGCAGATCTCAGTGAGTTCAAGGCCAGCATGGTCTAAAGAGCAAGTTCCAGCACAGGCTCCAAAGCTACAGAGAAACCCTGTCTAGGAAAAAAAAAATGCCATGAATAAATAAACCAAAGAATGGAAGTCATATTGAATTATTGGTCGCTGCTCTTATTTCTAGAATTCTTATGATATAAGGAAAATGTCACAAAATTTCATTACAACTTTGATGTTTTAAATTGGTTAGCCTGTGGTCTATTACAGATGCTAGTCTCCTAACTGCTTTTGTGAACAAAGTTTTATTGGGATGCAGTTGCATGATGTCTATGGGGCTCCTCAAGCACAAAGACTAAAAGATTTGCATTTTGGTCCATAGGGCTGCCAACTTTTGATTTCAGCAAATGTCGCTTGAGTTTTCTCTTGTTTTTGATCAGACACTGTGGTGGCCCTCTGCTGCTTATGTGTTCTGCTGCAAGGGGCCCAACCTATGGCTGGAAAAGGCTGATGATCTGTGACAGCTTCACTCACAGACTGCTAGCTTCCCACAAACTGTCCTCCCCATGGCTGATCTCAGGGGCTCTTCCTGTGCTACCCATATCTTTCTGCTTGTTTTGTAAAGCCCTCGGCTGACACAAGAATTTTTGACTGACATGTAGAGCATTGAGAAGCTATCCTTATATTCATCCCAATGAAAAATTAATGCTTCTCCACTCTAAAACTATGACATAAACACATGTTTTGTCTTCCTCCTTATATTGACTTACTCAATAAGGAATTTCCACATTGCATTGCAGTCAAATGCATATTCCAGTAGTTCATGGGCCTTGGCAAAACAGTTCCTTTTCAGTATAGCAGCATTTAATGATGGACATGCATCCAGATAAGCCTAGTAGGTGATTTCCTCATCATGCAAATCTCAGATTCCACTGGTATAAACTGCATAGTGCAGCCTATTACACACATATTTATATGTGGCATATAAATATGTATATTACATATATAGGTTACTATGGGGTAGCTTATTGTTTCAGGATGAACAAAATAACACAAAATGAAAAGCAAGCAGAAGTTGAAAATGATGCAGTAAAGAGACTCAGCAAACAGAGCATATGAAGCTACTGCCAGCTTTCGGCTGTAAGATGCAGTGTTAGAATTCAGCAGCTTCTCAGTCCACAACACCTTGCAACAGCTCTCCCCACTTCACAGATAATGCACAGTTTCCTGCTTAGATCTTCTCTGAGTCCCTAGGTAACAGACCTCCCACTGCCAGAATCTCCCACCCAAGGAAAAAGTGAGTTTACATCAAAGAGGGTATTGGTGGCCACACATTCTGTTCCCCTCCTCTTTCTCTGCCTTCTGTCTGGGGATCAGAGAGTCTCCCTCCCCAATCCTCAGAAAGGTATAAGCAGGTGCACCGCTTCTGGCACGTGAGCTCTCACCCTGATGTCTGTCTCTGATGCTGGGAGCCTGAACTCCACTGAACACCTCTCTCCAACATAATGTTATCTGTCTGTCTATGGTATTAACAACTTTTCCAATTAAATCCTTACTCCCCAGTAATTGACTTGGTGTCCCACTTTAACCCTGTCTTTGGAAACCTTTCATAGCCTATTATTTCAAAGTAAACTTTACTTTAACAAGATGCTCTAAAACAATGACACAATCACAGTACAGCAAATATATAAACAATAAATAGTCCTGTATCATTATGAAATATTGTACCGTGAACATCGTAACATGTGCTGAACTTTATATAACTGGCCATACAGGTTTGCTTACACTGACATGACACAGAAATGTGTTGAGCTACACATTCCAATGGCCAGGGTATCATTAGCATTTCCATCTCCATTGTACCCTTATGTGGTCACCTCATAGATGTGATTATTGTTGAGTATTTGAAACGTCATTATGCAGTGTGCAGTTGTATTCCTTGAATGAAGGGGTAGATGTTTTTCATATTTAATATGTAAGCATTTTGTCTAAGGCTTTGCAGCATTTACTACCTGTGATGGTTAGTACAGCATATATGGGAAGGCACCTGTATCTATATGCTCTTGTTTGTGTATGTGTGCAGATGTGCATGTATCCGGGTATGAAAGTCAATGTCTGGTGCTGTCTTTAATGCTTTCTACTTTATGTTTTGAAATAATCTATCACAAAACCTGGAGCTCATCAATTTGATTAGATTAGCTGCAGCAAGCCCCAGGATTCCCCCTGCCTCTGCCTCTCCAATGTAAGGGTTGGGAATATGCTGCTGTGAGGAGGCTGGGGATCCAAACGCAGGCTATTCTGCTTGCAGGACAAGCACTTCACTGACTAGCCATCTCCCTAGC
This sequence comes from Dicrostonyx torquatus, assembly GCA_028555095.1. Classification (NCBI taxonomy): domain Eukaryota; kingdom Metazoa; phylum Chordata; class Mammalia; order Rodentia; family Cricetidae; genus Dicrostonyx; species Dicrostonyx torquatus. The sequence goes on from JAQHUG010000130.1 coordinate 4,889,971, forward strand.
CTCTGCAATGATTAATCTTGTCAACTTGATAGGGTTTAAAATCATCTAAGGGACAAATGTCTGAGTAGGTCTGAAAAGGTGTTCCCAGAGAGCTTTGACTACCTAAGTTTGGGTAACAGTATTCCATAGGCTTGGGTTCTAAATGGAATGAAAAGCAAAAAAGGAGAAAATATGAGCAGCAACATTCACGTCTCTGCTGTTTAACTATGGGTGCAATGTGACTGATTGCCTCAAACGGCTGCCTGCACACCTTTTCCATACCAACCAGCTGCTCTGGGCAAGATAAATCTTTCCATTCTTAAGTTTCTCTTGTCAGGCATTTTGTCCTAACAATGAGAAAATTAACTAATACACCATCCAACTGAAGACTTGTTACATAAAATACACAATATGATAATATTCAAAACAACACAGGGGTGTTGTCCAAGTATGCCTATAGATAAGCATTTATAGACAATGGGACCGACACAGAGGTTATTAGAACAGTCTTAGCATCATGAAATAAGAGTTTAAATCTTGTCACTGTATAGAAATTGGAATGATAAAAGATGAGAGCAAAATTTAGATCACTAGTTGGCCTCAGAAATCAAGCACATGCAAAGACACAGTTTGGAAGAAAACTGATGCCTTTTACCAAGGTAAAGATGTAAATTCTGCTAGGAAGCCCGAGTGTTTCAAGGATAACCCACTAATAGATTATTAAAGCAGGGTAATTAGCTTCTAGAAAAAGAGGCTTCTAATTCCAACTTCATAGTAGACTACAGTAGGACCACAGTTCAAGGTATGTCTGGATTATAGCATGAGTTCAAGGGTACACAGGAAAAAGTGAAAACAGTACTGTGAAATGTAGCTCGGTGATAGGACGCTTGCTTGGCATATGTGTCTAGGTTGGAGCTTCGACTGCTGCGATACACACCAGCAGCAAAATCAATTTAGGAAGGAAAGAGTTGATTTCAGCTGATAGCTTGTAGTTCATCATGAAAGAAAGTCAGGAAAGGAACCCAAGCAAGACAGGGACCTTGAGTCCAAAACTGAGGCAGGAGTCATGGAGGAGAGCTGGTTTTCTTTTCATGGCTTGCTCAGGCTTCTTTCTTATATAGCACTTATGTCACCATCAGTCCAGGAGTGACACCACCCACAGTGGACTGGGTCCTACCACATTAACCACCAACCAAGAAAATGCATCACAGTCTTGCCCACAGGCCCACCTGGTGGGAACATTTTCTCAGGTGAGAGTCTCTCTTCCCAAATAGCTCTCTCTAGCTTGGGTCAAATTGCATAAAACAGCCTGAGCAATGTGGTAGATGCTGGATCCAATTCTTAGTAACATACATATGCATGTGTACACACAACGGAAAAGACAGGGCCTCTGAGACTAGCATACCAGTAAGGACAGCTGAAGCTACAAGAATAAATGAGCTCTGAGATGGAGACTAAGAAAAGTGAACTCAACAGTAAGAGGGAGGAGAAAAGAAAATACAAAATGAGTAAAGGAAGGATGGCCATTAAAAAACAGGCATGAGCTAGAGAGATGACTCTATGGTCAAACATGTTTGCTGCCCTTGCTGGGACCTGGGTTCAGTACCTAGTACCCACATGGTGGCTCATAACTGCTTGTAAATCCAGCTCCTGGGCACCTGATGTCCTCTTCTGACCTCCTCGGTCTCCTGCATGCATGTGGGGCAGAGAAATACACATACACATGAAATCAATAAATGCTAAAACAACAACAACAAGATATAGTACTTCTTGTCTTCACTATTTTTATATAGATTTTTGAGTTATTGTCATAGAGGATGGAAGTCACGAGCTTGGTGGCTCATATATTGCTGGAAGTCTTAAGCTCCATGCCAAGACCTTGTTAATGACATTTCTCTAAGGGTTTAGGATTTAGATCAAAACTGTTGCTGTGGTCTTCTCAAAAGCTATTGTTAATAGTGATGCCTCAGTTTGGAAGAGACAGAGTGGAACTGACTACAGGTTTGGAATCAAAACGTTTGAGTTTGGTTCTAAACTCTGGCCACTTGCTTCTTTGTGATTTCTGGGCTGTAGTTCCTCCTGGACCTGGGTAGACTGGATCCTTGATGGGTGGTTGAGATAAGCACTCAAGAACACTGCTACCATAAGGAAGTCACCTCAGCGCCATTCAACCGCATTCCTTTAGCTTTAATAGCAGGGGATGGGAAGTACTCAGTAGACATTTGGACTTCTGCTGCATTAAAATAGTCTGGACACTTTAAAAAAATAGATGAACTCATGGCTCCCCCCACAACCACGCTGAATCAGGATCTCAGAGGGTAAGTCCTCTTGCACTGCTTTATTTGTGTGTGTGTGTGCAAATGCTCCTGCTGGCTCTAGGGTGCAGTCAGAATTTATTGATCTTCAGGCTTTGTACCAGCCCTTCAGCATTCTAAGAACTGCTTACTCATCCCAGGGTTCACGCCTATGCCCAGGAGGAGATAAGGATCCATTCACATGGTCTCATGCCATGTAATATTAATTACATCCATAACGTAATAAATAAATGAGTGGTATCCAGCTTGGATCTGTGCTGGATTTTCACATGGGTACAGGAAGCCTGAGCTCAAGTCTTCATTATGGCCTGGGAAGCACATTATTGGATAAGCTATCTCTACAGTCTATATTTTTATTTTACAATCATTTTTCTTCTCCAGTTTAAAAAAAAGCAGAAAACACCTTGGGGCTGAAGAGATGACTTAGTAGTTATGAACACTGGTTCTTGCAGAGTATCCTACTTCAATCCTCAGAATCCATATAGTGACTCCCACTGTCTGTAACTCTATTTTCAGGAGATTTGACTCTTCTTAGGCACTGGAAATGTATGTGATACATGGACAGACATGTGAGCAAACGGCTCATACACCTCAAAGAATAAATCTTAAAAAGAATTAAAAGTTGTTGTGGAATAGTCCTTTACACTGTGTGAAGATGTGTCACTGTGATTGGTTTAATAAAAAGCTAAATGGCCAAAAGTGAGGCAGGAGGTATAGCCAAGGACTTCTGGGCAGAGAGAGCTATGGAAAGAAGAAAGGTAGAGTCATGAAGCAGGATAGGCAGTACAGAGTAAAGGCAACCTAACCACATAAAAATGTAGATTAAAAGATATGGGTTAATTTAAGTTATAAGAACTAGTTAGGAGCAAACCTAAGCTAAGGACAAGCTTTTATAATTAATAAGAAGTCACAGTGTCATTTTGTGTGTGTGTGTGTGTGTGTGTGTGTGAGAGAGAGAGAGAGAGAGAGAGAGAGAGAGAGAGAGAGAAAGACAGAGAGAGACAGACAGAGAGAGAGAGAGCTGGCAACCCCCTCACACACACACAAAGCCTGCTACAAAAAGTGGCATTATTTGTTCAGGTCTAGAATGACATGCCTTGGATGACTTTTTGCATATGTACACAGGTGTATAACTACAACCTAGATCTGGATATACAGTATCTCCAGTCCCCAGAAGGTCAGGGGAGCTGTAGAGGTCAATAGCATCTAGCCAGTGACTTATCCTGAATGCCCACCTTGCCATTTCTAACTGTACTATGGCTTTGTCTAGTTGTTCAAATGATTAACTGGACACAATTATGCCATGTTTACTGTTACTAGGTCATGAAACATTTCTTTGGCTCCCAGCTGTGAGCCTGTCACAAGAGCTCTTCTTTGTTCATTCGGGTAGCATGTACTTAACTGTCCACAAGGATACTGAATGTGTACTTGGTGTCACAGGATGCTAAGTCTACAAGTCTATCCAGTGCTGGCTCTGAGGATAAAGGCCAAGTCTGTCTTCTTCATTCATGTCCTGCAGAGCTTCTGTGCTTTGGAACATTTATTGAATGGATGTTGAATAGAAAACATTTTTGGGGGGGTGTCTAAAAACAATGAAACACAGGTTCTCTGACTTCAAGAAGTACCTAATCACACACATGAAGGAGGGAAGTTTCCTTGTGTCCATTTCAATTGTTCAAGTACTTTAAACTCTTTGTTTTTGAGAATTTCACACATGTAATCAATGGAATATGATTATATCTACATTCATTTCCCACCTCCGACCCCCTCCATGTGTCCTGCAATTTTCACCCTCTCAGCATCATGTCTTACTTTTAAATTAGTATGTTTTGTAATCACTAGGTCTAGTCAGTGTCCACATCTGCATGGGGGTGGAGTCATCCACTGGAGCATGGGAAATCTGCCAGTGGCCCTGCCTTCAAAAAGAATGATTCTCCATCGCCCTGCAACTATCAACTGCCGATAGCTCCTTGCTAACGGGTGGGCCTGGAAATCATCTATCCTTCTATGTTGGGATATTTGCTGACTGGATCTTGTGCAAACAGCCACATCTGCTATGAGATCGTGGTGGCAATAGCTATGTCACATTCAGGAGAAAACACCGCACAACCCTTGTTCCCTTCCTCCAGCTGCTTTATTCTTTCCACCTCCTCTTCTACAACATTCCCTGAGCTCGATGGTCATGAAGTTGGCATAGATGTCCCATTCTTGGAGCAATAATGAAACAAGCCATTGAATATGAATTATTTAATAGTGTTTTAAATTTTTAGCAGATTAGAATCTTACAGGGACAAAGAAAAACAAAGTCAGAGATAATGGAAATAAAAGCCTGGCTCGGGGGTCATTCCCTACGTGATCAGCATAGTGATCAGCATAGTCCAATTGGGAGGCCATGTTGGGAAAGGTAAAAGAGGAGAGGGAGAAAGGAGAACAAAGGCAATCTGTGGTAAAACCTTAGGGAATAGATTGACATTTTGCCACACTTCCAAAAGCGGTCACAAAAGCTTGTTCTGGTAGCTATGAGGAAGGTAGATAAGAAAGCTGGGTGCGGGTGAACTGATTGGAGTCTCAATCCAGATGTGAATCTTCTCTGAGGTGTCTGGTAGATGACCGTAAGCAAAAGAAGATAAGTGGTGCCGAGGGTTCAGTCACCCCAAGGATGCCGATAATGGTCACAGAAGTGGGGAGCTGGGGGCCGGTGACAACTTTAGTAGAATCAGAAGGCTCGTTTGGCTTTTTACATTTATTTATTTGTGTGTGTGTGTGTGTGTGAGTGTGTGTGTGTGTGTGTGTGAGTGGGTGAGTGTGTGTTTGGGAGTGGGGGTGTCCATCTCATCAGAGAACACCTTGCTCAAGTTAATTGTCTCCTTCCACTGTGGGTCCCAGCGGTCGAACCCCCATGGTTAGGCTTGGCAGGAAGCATGCTTAGCCACAAAGCCATCTTGCCTGCCTGAGACTAAGGGTATGATGACATTCCTATTCTCTTTGGTATGCACAGATTAATGCATAATATAAATGTCTGGTAATTGTGCATGTGGAGTAGATGGAGCTGAAAAAGGAAAGGATCAATAATGCCATTGTGTTTCCTTCCTGAGATAGCTTGAATTAGTAAGACCGAGTTCGAGACTATGTTACCCTCATTGGTTATCTTCTAGACATAGTTCATGTATTTTTACATATTCCCTCCAGGAGATACACAAAGAAGACAATTAAGATGCATCTGGAAAAACTGGTGAAGCCACTGCTTTCTGGCCACGTAAAAGGAACCCTTTTAGTTTTAAAGTTTGACTGAGACCTTGTCTGCAGACATTTGACCATGCCTGGTGTGGAGCCAATAATAATAACAATAAAAAGCCCTAGAAACTCCCACAACAGCACATCAGACTATAATAACACCAGAAGTTAGACAGAAGATGATGGACAGAAGAGGAGGTGCCAGGTGATTAATAACTCTGTTTACATATCATTTGCAGATACCTCAGTAGACTAAGCACAACCAGAGCACATTCTTCAAGATGAGGCATCCAGGTATGCCACCAGTGTTCTTGCTCCCCCAAACTATCAAGTACTGAGCATTACGAGAGACAGAAGAGCAGGTAGGAAGGGGCAATCACGAGGTCTGATCCACCCTTAGGTAGAGGACGTGGGAAGGTAATCCCTTCTTCTCAGATAGCTAAGCAGTGGACCATGTGAAAACACTATGGCTTAATGAGGTCTTGCCAGGCTCCTGAGGGAACATAGTGTTCTCCCAGCAGCAAAGAGAGGAACACGGAACCAGTGGGGCTCTCTACACCAAGAATGTCTGCAGGGAATTGTTCAGGTAATTTATGCCACTAAAGAGTACTATCCATCATCTTCCAGAGAGAAAAGCAAAAAACACACGCCGGAGATGGAGCAGGAAGTAAAGTTCTGAGTGGGGTTGCCCGCCCATGTATTAATAAAGTGCAATGCAATCATCTCTCTCTCTCTCTCTCTCTCTCTCTCTCTCTCTCTCTCTCTCTCTCTCTCTCCTCTCTCTCTCTCTCTCTCAGCACTCCTTCTGTGTGGACTCAGCCAGCGACTTTGCATCCTGACTCTGCTTTCTGTACTGTTTTCTTCTTGGTCCCCATCATGGTAGACCATGCCCTCAACCTTCTCTCCCTTACACTGATCTCTGCCAGATGCTTGGTCACAGCAACAAGAAGCACAACTAGTACAGACCTACAACAGTTGTACCTGCACAAAACACATAGACTTTTTCACTTCTTATTCCCTGGCCAGTCAAACACAGCAGCCATTCACTGTGTTAGGTATTATTAGGAACCTAATCATGAGTTTAAATATATAGTGTGATACGTGTAGGCTATATGCGAACATACACTGTTTATAAAATGGACTTTGGCATCCACAGATTTTGGTACCTGTTGGAGGTTCTGGAACCCAAGGGCATCTGGACTCCCAATGTGCTCTATTTGTGACCATTCTGCAGAGGTTAAGATGGGAGACTTCCTCATTGTTCCTACCATCTGAATGCCACACTCTTTTGGGGCTTAACATTCTGTTTATTCTTGGGGACCCATTATAGTGGGTAACATTGCTATGATGTAACAGAGCTAAGAATTGTAGCTTTGTGGTGATTACATCAAGGCCAGGCACATGCTTCTGTGTGGACCGTTACACAACTGCACCGACTGCCTTGTAGGTCAAGCCAAGTTCACAGTAGAAAATTTGCATTTTACACCTAAAATGTACAACACTGAGACTTCGGAAAGCATTAATATCAGGCATATTTTGTCTTATGTAAACCAATCTTGAATGATAGCTAGTTAAGTGAATTCGTTTACAATATTAGGGGAACTGGCCAAAAGTAGAGCCTACGTCACAAGAAATCCAATGAAGGCTCTTAAAGGTCATAGCATCGAAGTGGAAACTGTTTATAAGCAATACTGTGAAAGAAGCAAAACGGGGCTTGATATCTATGGTACCTAGGTACCTTTTGCCCATGTAAGTTTCCTGCTATTGTGACCATATACAGGATACAATCAACGATAGTGGGAAAGGGGGCGTTATGTGGGCATATTGTTTTCAAAAGGGGGTTCATTTGGGTTGACTCACAATCAATTGGCTTTGGTATCTTTGAGTCCATCACTGAAAGAGCAGATGGCAGCGGGAGGCTGTTCACTGTGTGGAATATAGGAAACAAAGACAGAATGGAAGGGGCTGTGTAACATGGATAATAAAACCCCAGAGAACCCTGTTTGGGGTCCAACCCGAAAGCCAGAAAAGCAAAGCAGCTAAACCTCTAAAGAAATCTTCCCTCTACCAAGGCTGGGCGACTCAGTAGACAGTCTCTCTCTCCTCTCATTTTATATTCCCTCTAGTGCTGGGATTAAGGACACATGACTAGCTAGCACTGAGATTAAAGGCGTAGGCCACCACCACCTGAATTTATTTCTGCATTGATCTTGTGTAGCCCAGGGTGGCCTTGAACTCATAGAGATCCATTTGGCTCTGTCTCCCAAATCCTGGGATTAAGGGTGTGTGTCACCATTGCCTGACCTCTAGTGGCTTTAACTTTACCTCTGGTCTTCAGGCAAGAATATTAAAATATAAACTAGAGCCCTGAAACCCCTTTCCAGGGTTTTCACCTTGTGACTAGAAAGCTCTTCACCAGGTCTTCCTAGTGAAGCCTTTAATTATCTCCCAGTAGTGTCCACTAGAAGGTAAGACTTTAGAGGTACTCCTGATCCAATTATTCAATTATAACAGTGCCCCTTTCTCTCAGGGAAGCCACTTTTAAAATCTCTATTCTTCTTAAAATTTGCTCTATCTTTACTACACACTTTCTGTCAAATCCAGATGACAGGCATGAAATAAGAGCATCCACTAGCTGACATGTGCATGAGATTGGGCATCCCTGTAGATGATCTGTGCATGAGACTAGGGCATCCATCTAGAGGATCTGTGTATAAATTAGGGCATCCATCTAGTTGTTCTGGGCATGAGATTGTGCATCCCAGTAGATGACTTGTACATGGATTGTGGCATCCCCATAGATGAGCTGTGCATGAGAATAGGAGATCCCTGTACATGATCTATGCATGAGATTATGGAATCCCTGTAGATGATCCGTGCATATTAGGGCATCCCAGTAGATGATCTGTGTGTGAGATTAGGGCATCCCCCATAGATGATCTGTACACAAATTAGGGTATCTCCATAAAGCATCTGCACTGACCGGGACATGAGATGAAGGCATTTGCATTAATGATCAGGACATTCCCATCAGTGTCAGAGAGACGGGATAATGTCCTTCTGTTTGGTGTTGTCTAGAGCATTTATGTAAATTTTAAGTTGGAGCCTAGCTGAAGGAAATCTGTTAGTGGAAGAGGGGATTTACAGTTGGGTCAGATTCTAGCCTGGTGCACCCAGATGTGAGCAAGCCACTTCGCATGCTCCTCTTGCCAGTCAAGTGCCCCATCTATCTCCAAGCTTTATTGGCCATGATGGATAGTACCCTCAAACTATGAGCACAAATAAACATGTCCTTCCATTAGCTGTTTGTTGTTTGGTATTTAATCAATACTATCAGAAGAGACTAGTACAGTCCTGCAATAGCTGCTTCTACTTCCAACCTGTAGACTTTGTTTTGATTACTTCCTAATCAATTAAGCATTACAAGAAATATAACCCCCACAGGCATTCGGCTTGTGGTCTCAGGTAACATATGCAATGTTTCCATGGTGTGGGAAAGAATGGCCTGGAAATCAATCTTACGTTCATTTTCAAAATTGATAATCCTAACATTCTTCATAAGAAATATGAGGTGACAACTGAACAGGCTCACTGGAACTGTTCAACACTACTGTAAAAAAAAAAACTGTGATATGGAAAAATAAAGGGACAAAATTGAAAGCAACAACCACTGTGTGAGCCTACAGCGTGAAAGATGCTCAGTCTGGGTCACGCAGTGTCTCTACTTGTGACAACAGAGGATCTTTGAGAACCAACAACAAAAGGCTTGCATGTGTCCCTTCATGCCAGAGCAAACACAGACACTGTTAACTCTTGGTTCCCAGGCACCTGTCTTTGTTTCCTCCTCTGCAGACACCTCATTTAAGCTAAGACAGGAATGCATCCTCTAAGCTTGAAACTACAAGAGAAAAGACATTCTTGCTTTCATATTCTTGACATTCTATACATTTTCGTGGCATTTGACTGCCAGAAACCCCCATACTCAGAGGTGTAAAGACTTCCCGGGCTCAGGGCAGGCTTATTGTTATTTGGGGCTCCATATACAGCAGGGAAGTTTCCCAGAGCTACTTCTATAACTGAAATCAAGCAGATATAAAAATGAAAAAGAAATGCTCAAACCAGGATCCGGCTCAGTGTTGCACAAGTATGTCAGACAGAATAATACTGGGCACGTTTGTCCATAAGGTGCCATGAGGAAGAAAGTTCTGGATTGCACTTTACTTACCAGAAGGGCTAATTAGGGTTTTACTCTTCGATTGGTCATACTCAGAACTTACGTGGGAATTCAGAGAAGTTCCCTGACCTTGATATGTGCACGAGTTCATGCGTTCCAATCCCACTTCTTACTACTGAACACACTATGATTCTAGCTCCCATCCCTGCCCTACGTCCAAAGCCAGCCTTTAACACAGCCACACATTCTTGCATTGACTCATGTAGCAAATATTTATGAGGCCTCCGGTATGAGCTAGACACTGTTATGCTTTGAGGGTGTAAAGATAAAAAGACACAGAACTGAGAGTGGGTGGGACATGTAAATCAACAATTAGTGCAGCGTGATGGCACACTGTGATGGAGGAGTGCCCAAAGAGACCACACAGGTGGGGACAGATAAGTCAGCTTGGGGGTGGCAAGGGCTCTGGGAAATAGCATTCCAGAAGGAGAGAGCTGAAGGTGCAAACACATGGGTACAAAGAGCAGTCCTTGCAGACAGAAACTCTCAGGGGCACTGGTTACCTGTAGGGCATCTGGGGTAACAAGGGCATCTGCTTTAAAGAGTCTTAAAGTCCATTGTCCCTCTGCTTGTCCCCCATGGTCTGGATGTCTGAAACAGTCCTATTTCTAATGACGACTGAATCAAGGGGCAACTGCTGCTTATACTAACGTGTTTCTTCTTTGTGGGGTTTTTTTTTTTTTTTTGAGACAGGATCTCATACAGCTTGCCTCGAACTCACTATATAGCCAAGGATAACCAGACAATCCAATATAGATTGATTATCCTTTATCCAAAATTATTGCAGCCAGAAGCATTTATTTCAGCATTTGGAATATTTACGTATATATGGTAAATTATCTTGGGGTTGTGAAGAAGGTCTAAACAACAACGCCTTTTTCTGTTATGCCTTACATACATACCCTTAAGCTCATTTCAAGCAACTGTCTTTAACAGTTTTGTGAATGAAACAAAATATCCTACTAAGAAATTTTCCACCAGGAGCATCTGCTCATCATTCAAAGATTTTTGGAGTTTACAGCAGTTTGGATTTCGAAATTTCGGGGATAGGTTGAAAAAGTGTACAGACAGCACAGCTCTACCCAGGCTAGGGCAAAGATGTTTACTCTCACCTGCCCTGCTTCCTCTTTCCTGGTGGTATCCCTGAAATGCCACCATATCATCCTGGGTCCTGATGAACCCCAAGCCTTACCATGAAGGCCAGAAGTTACTCAGGCTGACACATTACACATAAATTATTCCGGCTCCAAGATGAATGAAGTCTTGTTCCTGTAGAGTGATTTCAAAGGCTATCATGGCTCATGTGCACAGCATAGATTATAGGCACTCAATAAGTGCTTGCCCCACCCCCCTCACCCTTTCCACTTCAAATGTCTTTCCCTTAATAAGGATAATAGTTATGTCTGTATTTGTTGGGAGAGGGCACATATCAGCCTTCTTAACATATTAAGAGTTGCTTTAGGCTTTCTGTCTACGAACAGGCTTTGCTTTAAACTGGGGATGATGGGACACTGGAGAGTCGGGACAGAGAGATAGACAAGAGGATAAACAGATGGATAAAATACAGGACCCAGGCCATCTTTTGGTGGGTCAACGTCACAGACTATTTTACAGTTCCGAAGACTTCTGTTTCCATGAACATAGAACACTTAGAGATTTTAAACAGAAGATTGTTAGACAGTAACCTTTGTTTTAGAAGATCCAGAGTGATATGCACACCTAAGAATGTTCTAGCCAAGAGCCCAGACCTCCAATGCGCTGTGTGGGAGGATGGCTCTTTCACTATCACTGTAGCTCCCTCCTCCCCCATATCTTCTTTTTAAACACTACGTAATTTAAGATTTGGTTTCAATAAGTCATCAGAATTCTTACTAGCTATGAACCCTGTGAGCTACACTAATAAATGGTGTGGCAAGATACAGCCATGGCTAAATGGTGACCCTGATATAGATAGAGTGCTTAGTCACCAATGAGACATCTGCTATCTGTATCACACACCCTCCCTGCAATGCTCAAGGACCATTTCCAGAAGATGGGTTGCCAAGATTGTGAGAGCAAAGGATGGATAAGGACCAGAGCGAAAGAGTACCTTCGGGAAATGACGGGACCAATGAATTAATGACCTCATGGCATCTGCAGTTGCCTGCATAAGATCCATGCAGGATCAAGCCAGCCACACTCCAGTACAGAAAGTTGAGCTCTTTTAAGTCCCCACCCACCCCCTAGCTGATGAGCTCTTTGCAACCCTAGCGATGGGTTCTGGGAGAAAGAGACTCAGTTTTTGTTTGTTTGTTTGTTTGTTTTCTTTTTTAAGGATGTGGTTCCTGGCAAGTTAACCAAGTTCCAGGTTTGGCTGAAACCCATGAGATGTGGATCCTACAAACTGGATTCAGTGAGTTATTTTAAAAAAAGAAAAAGAAAAAAGAAGCAAGAGAGAGCACAAAGGTAGTTTAAAGTTGGGGGTAAATCTGGGAAGAATTTGATGGAGGAGAGGGAAGTACATATGGCTAAAATATTGTATGCATATATGAGATTCTCAAAGAATTAATAATATTATTAATTTTTAAAAAATTGAATTTTATCTATTTGTGTGTTCTGTGCATCTGTGTCATGATGTGAATGGATAGTGTCAGTGTGAATGCAAGCTCATAAGCATGCAGGTGTGAGTGCTTGTGCACACGTGCAAACACCAGGAGAGAGCATGGCATGGTCTCCTCCATTACTCTCTGCCTATTCCACTGAGAAAGCGTTTCTCCATGAATCAGGCAGGGACTCATGACTCAGCAAACTCCAGCAAGCCTCCTCTCCCCTCTCCAACCAGAGCTAGTTACAGGAACTTGTAGGGATTGCCCAGCATGCTACGTGGGTACTGAGATCCACATTGCCTGTGGGCAAGCGCCCTTAACCCCTAAACCGTCTCTCCAGAGTCTCTCTACATTTGATCTTAAGCCTCTTTCCCCTCTCAGAGTCTGCATAGACACTCAATGCAGTCTCAGCTGACTAATATTGGACACCTTTCTAGAATGTTCTTCTAAATTCCTCACAACAAGCAGGTTGCACAACATGTTGTAAGGTGCCCTCAGGCAGTCAAGTAATGTGGTCCAAAATGTCTTGAACAGGCTGCTTATTTTAACTAAACAGGACAGCTCTGTGTGAAACCTGAACCCTGTGGCCTAAAGATTTTGGTTGCTTAAAGTTCCTGGTGTTAGCTCAGGAAGCCAGACAGGACTAGGTGCCCTCACCACCCTCCACTGAAAGATATTTAGTTTCCTCCTCAGGAAACCAGTCAGTCTCAGTAGGGGGCCACCTGAAAGTCCAGAGCTGCTGGGAACCCTGAAAGGATAGTGTCCAAAGGGCCTATCAAGCGGAGGCATCTCGAAGCCCCCTGCAGTGCTATTACCATGAAGCAATCATCCACCCTTTGAAGTTAATAATTAGTTAATATAATCCAAAGGTAGAGACCGAGCTCCAGTAAGCAACAGAAGGCGGTAAAAAAAACCACACCAATTAGCCCAGACAGTAGCGAGGTTAATTTAAAGGCAAAGAGGAAAGAAAGCACCACCCAATCCACAGGCCCCTGAGCTCTGCGCCAGGCCAGCTGGAGGCATACCACAGTTCCTGCAGTCTCCCAGCTCCCTCTCAGAGGCTGACAGTTCAAGTTTGCAAAGCTGAGACCAACCATACGTTTCCACAAAGATTCTCCAAGGAATCAGCCATCTGATGATGCTAATGTATAGATTACTCATTTGGAACAATCTTAAATTTAAGAATCACTGCTGGGTAGCCAATGCAGAGACACAGCCATTCCTGGGTAGCCAATGCAGAGACACAGCCATTCCTGGGTAGCCAATGCAGAGACACAGCCATTCCTGGGAAGCTAATGCAGAGACACAGCCATTCCCATGATGGTTCCGAGAGAAGGGGTTGTTGGCTTCCAAATGTCCAGAGATAACCCTCAGTTTCAAACTCATTGAACCTCCTCACTCCTGGTATAAAATTGGGCAGAGAAGCACCCCTACACACACACACACACACACACACACAGAGAGA
>JAQHUG010000130.1:4903795-4953084 GCA_028555095.1 Dicrostonyx torquatus
AGAGAGAGAGAGAGAGAGAGAGAGAGAGAGAGAGAGAGAGAGAGAGAAAGAGAGACCCCACTATATTGGACAGAGGTAGTAGATATTTAAGGAGTAGAAAGGTCAAGAAATCTTTAGTGTGATTAGCCATAATATCATTTCAGATACATCTCCTAACTCAGTGAAATTTGCGAGCACAGAAATACTTTGCTCCTTGCTAATTGCAAAAGAACTTTCCCGAAAACTGTAACTACGCTCTGAAGCTCCACTGCTTTTATATTATGATCATTTCGATTGGTTGAATTGTTTTCAGAACTTAAGTTGGACATAGTGATAGATGTCTATAATCCCAGCAGTTGGCAGGTAGGAAAGACCAGGCATTCGAGGTTACCCTGATCTACGGATCTATCCAGTTCAAGGCCAGTTTGGGCTGAGTGAAACCCTGTCTCAAAAGAAAAAGAGAAAAGAAACTTGAACAAAATTGCCCGCATTCTATTCCTACCTGTTAGTTAGCAGAGCCCAGGCCCAGTGGTGGTGCCTTGGAGTCTTGTCTTTCTTTTTGAGCATATTTTAGCTGTATCTTTGGACTTCCCGCTTCCAATTTTCAATTCTAATCTGACTCGGTGGATGTGCTGCTTAGTTTTATGTCAGCTTGACCCAGTCATTTTGGAAGAGGGACTCAGCTGACAGAATACCCCTCCCTACTAGATTGGCCCCTGTGAGAAATCCTGCGGTGCATTTTCTTGGTTGATGACTGATGTGGGAGAGCCCAGACCACTGTGGGGCTACCCCAGGACTGGTGGTCCTGGATGGTATAAGAAAGCAGGCTGAGCAAGCCAGAAACAGCAAGCCAGTAAAGCAGCGCCCTCCATGGCTCTGTGCCAACTCCTGCCTCCAGGTTCCTGCCCTGCTTGAGTTCCTGCCTGGATGTCCCTCACTACGGACTGTTACTTGGAAGCATAAGGTGAAATAAACCCTTTTCTCCCTAAATTATTTATAGTCACAGGTTTTGTTTGTTTGTTTGTTTGTTGTGTTGTTGTTGATTTTTAATCACAGCCCCTGGCACCCTATGATGAAAATGGGAAATCCTCAGCTTGCTCAGAACAGTGTGGAAAGAATCAGCCTGAGAGTTCAGCTTTAGGTGTCTTTCTTTGAGAAAAAGCCACTTTGTTGAGACAGGGTGGGTGGGTCAGTGGGATCTGGGACTCACTACGTAGGCTGGGCTGAAAAAGCCATCAGGGGCCCATTTGTCTATCTATCCTCCCCAGTGCTGGGATTGTAATCAGGCCACCTTTCCTGGTTCCTGGCTTTTTACATGGAATCAGGAGATTAAATTCAGGTCCTCAGGCTTTACCATTGCGCCATCTCCCCGTTCTTCTACTATGTGGATTTATTGGCTTGGATTCATGCATCTGGGACACTCTTGGCCTTGCTGTCTGCTGTAGCTGAGGGTGCCAGACAAGACACACTATCAGTGATGAGGAGCTGCTGTGCATCCCTGCTGATTCCAGAGGTAGAACCCAGCTCCACCATAGAAGCCAGCATAAAACTAAGTATGAGGGTCCAGAAGCTTAAAGTCCTATTCTAGTTTCATTCTGTCGCTGTGTTAAAACGCTCTGGCCAAAAGCAACTCGTGGGAGGAAAGTGTTTATTTGAATGGTTACACTTTTGGCTCATGCTCCATGATTGAGAGACATTAGGACAGAAACTCAAGTCAGGTACCTGGAGGAATCTTGTTCACCGCCTCACTCTCTGGCTGGCTCACATCCTCTTGCTTAGCTGGCTTTCTTCTAGAGCCAAGGACCACCTGCCTAGAGTGTTGCCCGCAGTGTGCTGTGCCCTCCCCATCAATCCTCAAGACATGGCCACAGGCCAACCTCCTCTAGATAATCCCTCTACTGAGACTCCCTCAGACGACTCTAGGCCATTTCAAGTTGACAGCTGAAGCTACTGGGAGGAGCCCCAAGTATAAATGTGGAAAATAAGGATTCGTACATTTATGCGACATTTGAATAACTGGAAGTTTACTCAGAGCCTCTGGGCTTCCTCATTGCCAAGGGAGGAGAAGTGGAGGAAGAGGCATTCCCGGGTACCAGCCCCCACACTGGGGACATCTGCTCCCTGAAACGGAGACATGGGTAGCAGAAATGACTGTGTACTTCCTTTGGTTAAAAAATAAATAAATAAAAACAAGGGAAGTGAAAGGCAAAGCTTGTTGCTCCTGAGTTTTAAAATTGTAATTTCTTTCAGGACAAAGACCAGGCATCTCACAGCCGGGAGAACTCTGGCCTGCTCCTTCCGAAGCCTCTCCTGTCACTACTTCTCCAGCTACAAATGTCATCCGTCCCTCTTTCTCCAGAGTTGACTTTAGCCTCTCGTGTCTGTGCCCAGCTCGGGGGAGCTACAGACACTTAATGTGGGATGCAGACATGGACGCATGAATACATATTTACTGAAACAGCCTTGGGGCTCTGGGGAGATACCTGGAATGAAGAGAGGGTAGTCTTTACAGTTGAAATCTGTGAGAGTGGAAGAAAGGGCAGGGAGGAAGTCCTCTGGGTTCTTACTAACTATATAATGCCCCGGCCCTATTCAGGTCAGCATCAAGGTCTGGATGGATAGGGAGCTGCTCCAAAGCCACATGTCTGAGCCATCCCCATGTCTCTTTCTTGCCTCTGTGCATTTGCTGGACCTAAGATTGATTTTTACTTCCTCTGAGAAGTAGAGAGTCCTACATAAGTTCTGTAGCTAGGTAGGGTTCCCATGGCTGACAACACATTCAACATTTCCAAATAGCAAGTTTAGAGACTTTGATAAATGTTTGAAGTAATGGGTGTGTCATTTTTCCTAATCTGATCATTAAAAATTGTATGAAATTGCCGGGAGGTGGTGGTGCACACCTTTAATCCGGCCCTTGAGAGGCACAGGCAGGCAGAACTCTGTGAGTTCAAGGCCAGCCTGGTCTACAAGAGCTAGTTCCAGGACAGGCTCCAAAGCTACAGAGAAACCCTGTCTTGAAAAACCAAACCAATAAATAAATAAATAAAAGAGAAAAAAGAAAGAAAAGCTTTAACAAAAAGAAAGTTTTTATCATTAGATTATCTTTTCATGTGTGTATGTGTCTGTACACATCACATGTTGGGGTAGAGCAGGCATGTCTTGATTGCTCTCTCCCTTATCCTTGGAGAAGGAGGTCTTTTACTGAACCCAGTGCTCCCTGATTGGCTGGACTTACTATGGTGCGAGCTCCAGAAATCCTTCTATCCCTGCCTTCCTGTGCTAAGATTGCTGGTGTGCCTGAATTTTTTACGAATAAACTGAGAATCTTAATGAAGATCTTTACGCTGTGCGGCAGACAATTTGTATTCTGAATCATTTCCCCGGCCCCAGTAGAGGATGTTTAAAGGGCTTCTGAATTAGTTCCTTTTTTATTGCTGTGTTAAAGCACCATGATCAAAAGCAGCTTCCAGAAGGAAGAGTTTATTTGGGCTCATGGTTCCAGAGGGAGAGTCCATAACGGTAGGCTCGGCAGCAGGAGTCTGCAGTGCGCTCTGAGATCATAGCCTTAACCCCAGAGGCACAGCAGACAGAGGGAACTGCAAGTAGGGAGAAGCCCACCCCCAGCCAGGGACAAGCTTCCTTCCAGCAAGGCCGCACTGCCTCCTGAAATAGCACCACCAACTGGAGGTCAAGTGTCCAAATATATGAGCCTCCGGGGGACATTCAAACCACCCCACCTTCCAAAGAAGGTTTATGCTGAATTCCTTTATGCTATCATAAGGGAATTCAGAGTTAGCTGTTTTTCTCTTTTCCTTTTTAAGTTTATTTAATTTAAGCATGTTTGGATCACAGGAAGCACACAGATCACAGTGTTAGAATTCACTGAGGCTTGACAAAATTGTAAGCCTGTATCCTTAACATTTTGTCACCCCAGAAGCTTCCCAGATGCCCTCTCTCAGTCCATTGTCACTGTTCAGTTTATCTTGAAATAAATAAAACATGGGAATATAATGTTGGTTGGCTTTTCTAGAGTTGGCAGAATGATCAAGAAATCGACACACTACATAAATGACCCAGTTGGCTAGTGGATGAAAGAGATGCTGTGGGTGACCACCCCAGCCTTGACTGAGGGAAGAGACATGCACTTCAATATCATGTCTTGAAAACTGTGGGGACCTGGGCTTATCCTAAAATATGAAGACCAGAATTTGGGGGTATGGGATATGGAGATTTAAGAAAATGTCTCTGTGAATTCTGACATGGAGGGGCCAGGGGAAGCACAAACCAAACCATAGAATTCATGATGATATGTTGTGGCTGCCGAATATAATTATTGATAGAGAAATGGAGTCCAGAGGAGTTCACTGTTCTATTTCATCTATGGTATGGTTTGCATCCAGAGGAGAGGAGCAGGAAAGGTCATTCACACTGGTCCTGGGGTCCGCCTGACTCAGCAGCCTGAACAGGTCACTTCCGTCTTCGGACTTTATTTTCCTTCTCTGTAAAATGCACAGTTAAACTCGCTGCCTTTGGGCTCGTGTATATCGTTCTGTTGTGGTGCTGGTTGCAGTCTACCCCTCCCAAACCAGGAACCTTGAAAGTTTTTTCCTCTGTTTCGATTCTTACTGGATGCAAGTCCATCTGGCACACAGCCAGTGTGGCCAAAGGTCTAGCAATCATTTCAGGTAGGAAGACAGACACCTGTTTCATAGTATACTTTGTTTTCTCCACCACCCAGCTATAAGATTTTTAATAGTAGAGTTCTTTCCTTGTTTATCTTTATATTCTTAGACAAAATAGGTGCTCAATAAAAGCTTGCACAGGAAAGTGCAACCCATAAAAACCAGAGCTACATGTGACCCGTCCCTGACTTGCTCCAGTATTCACAGAATCTCCCCCATCAAAAATTATAATTGCTGCTATCACTATTGTCTTTCTACCTTTCAAAGACGAACTCTCCGACCCAAGATTCCCCGAAACACTGAAAATCGATCACATTCTTCCCTCCCCATTGAGATTTACAAGCTGCTCTCCAGAACTCTGACCTGCCCTTATCTCCCTTTTTCCCCCCATTTCACATCTCAACAGACAGGGTGTAGGACCAATGGCAAGGAAGGTAGAAGCAGATGCCAAGACAGGCTTGGGTTAGTAGAGCGGGGTTGAGGGCAGAGGCACAGCAAAGGAGTCCCACGCCTTGTTTACTGTCTTTTCTAGCATGAGGAAGTGCCTGTGAGAAGGAACGGAGCTTGGGGTTCTGTCTACACCATCAGCTTTGCAAATCATGAACACTTTGGAAAGTTCTATGATGTTTGCGGAAGAAGGTCAAAGTCCCAGACTCTTGGTATAAACCTTAGATGTGTCTGGTTTGCGCATGTCTTCTCTGCTTAGATAGCAGAACCCTATCTGCTTCACTGGGGTCAGCTGATTACAGCTAGGTGGCTGCTGACCTTGGGGAGTCATTTGTCATCCAGCCAGTGGGATACTTCTGCTAAACTGAGACGGGGTGGGGGTGGGGATTCTTAAATGAAGATTCTACCAGAACGAGCTGGAAAAAATGTTTTTTAACCCCTTGCCTCCCATCCACTTCCCCACCTTGTGGAGAGACTGGGAAGATCCATCCAGAGCTAGATCATCAGTTAAGGACACATGCTGCTCTTCCAGAGGACTCAGGTTCAACTCCCACCACCCACATGGCAGCTCATAATCATTTGTAACGTAACAGTTTCAGGTGATGGCAACTTCTGGCCTCTGTGGGCACTGCACACAGGTGGGTCACAGGCATACATTCAGTAAAATAGCCTTACATGCAAAATGATAAAATTAAAAAAATAACAAAAGATCTGTTAAGCTAGAGAGTAGTAGCAACACATAAAAATTTAGCCAAGGACTTGGCCTGTTGCAAGCCTCCAGCAAATGTTCCTTACTACAGCTATGTGTGATTTTCTGATGCCCTTGGGGTTGATTACAGCACTAAGTTGTTTGACACAAACCAGGAGCTACCTGAGTGAATTAGGAACCCAGACTTGATGACTGACTGTGTCTGCAAAGGCCTCCGTGAGACCTGAGAGTTGATTTGAGGGAGTAATATAGATTTTAACTCAGAAGAGGAGTATCTAGGAAATGAACCGGCACTGGAGGAAGTAGGCATGGCCACTTCAGTAGCACTGGGGGACTTCTGCACTCCAGGAGGCCAAACCTCCCTGCTGGAGGTGACAAGGACTCAGCCTTATCAGCGCTGAGATGATGGAGCTTAGTTTGGACCAAGCTCACCTTCCTCTGCACTGTTTGGGCCCATCATTCCGGCCTTGGCACTGAGTAGGTGGAATTCTGCCACCTGCTCTATCCTAGGAGCAGCTTTAGTTTCCTCCAGGATTAGGAGGCAGAGCTGTGTGGCCAAGGTGCTGTTCAGTGCTTTGGCAGCTCTCTGCTGCTTCTCAGTTTGTCCTTTTGTTATGGCTACCGGTCCTAACTCCTCCTTTGTTTATTCCTTGTCAGCAGGCATGTGAGATTATGTCAGCCTTTAGGCAAGCTCTGTCCCTGAAGGCTGCCAGGTAAGAGGTCAACTCTACCAGCCAGGACCTACCCAGGCATAAATCTAGACTGGGGCCTCTCAGTTCAGCTCAAATAGGTACAAGGGGAAGCAATAAACAAATGAGGCATTTTGAGACTTGTAGAGACTGCAAGTATTGGCTTTACATGTCATTTAAATCCCTGGGCCACTGAGAGAAAACACACACACATGCTCTACCTGCACAATTGGACAGCTGCGTATCCCCTACCCAGGGCAGGTGACCTGTGGGGCCTTCACTGTGCTCGCTCTCTCTCTCTTTGACAAGTGAGCCAACAGGAATCCTTGCCTGAACGACCCTTAAGAAGCTCAGAGTTCCCTTGGAAACTCTGAAGGGTCAGAAGATTCGTGTTTTCACTGAGAACAATGTTTTGAAGAGCCTTAAAGGGCTCTGATAAAAGTTCACTACTGCCTTTGTTGGTTCATTGACTTTCTTCTTCTCTCATGAGATAAGAGCTCTCTCTCTCTCTCTCTCTCTCTCTCTCTCTCTCTCTCTCTCTTTCTCTCCCTCTCCTGCTCTCTCCTTTAAGATCATGGAAACTGCTCTATAGATATAGCTCTATTGGTGAGCCTTGAAAATGTTTTTACGACTCTGACTTTTGCTTATTGCCTGAAAATGGTAATGGTAAAATTAAAATAAGAAGAGGCGTGTTACAGGGTGCGGTGAAAATGCAAGCATTAGGCCAGTGCAACCCCCTTTAGAGTGACCCCTGAACCTCTAGCTAACCAAGGATCGTTCAGGCAGAACTTCCCCTCTGATGCCCCTTCCATAGCTGAGTAAGTGGCTCACTGAAAAATCTAACACAAAAAGAACTTTGGTCACAGTTTAGAGAGAAAAGCGACAATTGTCATAAAAAGCAAGTCAATTCAAACAAATGAGTGAAGCCACTGAAGTCCAGGTAGCTCTGAGTATGTAAATCAAGAAGTAAATTAAAAAAAAAAAAAAACAAACTTGAGTTTGAAGGCTGGGAGTTCCTTAATATTCCTTGTTGATGCATTTTGATAAATCCCATGTTCTTAGCATATTTTTGTTATGTTCCAAGGCCTGAAAGTTAAGAGACAGAAAGTAAATGTGATAGGAAAAAGAGATTATTGCTGAGACAAGATTGCTAAGAGACTTTGGTAATCTGTCTTTCCAGATTCAAGAGGCTTTGAGAAAGGCTTAACCAGCTTTGCGTTTCATCATTCACAAGCCAACCGTTCATGCATCCATTCATAAAACAAGCAATTTTGTATTCTCTTTCAGGTATTTCATAGGATGTTGGTGGTAGAAAGGTGAATTGCCATGCATTAAAGGTGGGCTCTGTCTACAGGCAGTCTTGGTTTGAATCAGGACCCGCACTGAGCTGACAGGCACAGGGTAATGCTGTCACACCACAACTCTGCAGAGAGGGGAGCCCCCCTCTAACAGGGGGTGTCAGGAAAGGCTTCCAAGTCACTTCTGAGTTGGTTCTTAGGGTCTGAGTGGGGTTTGTTAGGAGGAAAAGAAAAAAATGAAAATCTAGGCACAGAGAACAACATGGAAGTGTCTAAGTGCCCTGAGTCTCTGTGTGCATCATCTGTAGTTGAACCTTGTGGTAAGTGCGAACAGGTTCACTTAGGAATATAGATTCTTCTTGGAAGCTCAAGTCAAAAACAGATTGCACAGTATTCTTGCCTGGCCCTTCTTAGTCCTCGATGTTCATCTTTATGAAGTCAGCATGGACATTTGACAGCCAGGGGGTGGAATTCACTCAAAGGTGTATGAGACCTCAGTAATTTTGCAATGTGATGATGTGAGAGTTTATGAAATTAACACAGACCATTTCCCCCTACTTTGGCTTAATGTTAAAGACCGTTTTAGTTTATTCCTGATTTCAAAAGTCATACATGTCATTATGCAGTGAAGGCTCAAGATGCAAATAAAACAGCTTATATGTTTTCTGAACAGAAAATCAGCAGCACGGTCTTTTTCTCATTGGTTTTCTGCTTTTCTGCTTTTGTGGTTAGAAATAATTTCTCATCTAAAAGGTCAAAAAAATTCTTTTTTTTTTAACTTCCTGGCCATTCTTTTCTGTGTTTAGCTTTCATACTTAACATGTGAATACAGATTGAATTTATTTTAACACGAGTCTATGTGCAGTAGACTCTCAGGTGACATACATCTGTAAGTCTTGGGTCCCATGCACGTGTGTGTGTGTGTATTCCTGATGATTGCATCTGGACCTCATACATACTGAACCCTCCTGGAACCACTGAGTTACACCCCCAGCCCAATTCAGTCTTAGTCTTTCACTTCATTTTCAGTTTGGTTTATTTCCTGTTTCTGTAGCATCATCACTTGGTCCTGGGTCTCCTAGGTAGTTTGCCTAAAATAAAATGTTATTGCTTCAGACATATCTGTCATGTTTCATTATTTCTATGTCCAGATTCATCAGACTTTATCCTTGACCCTGTTGACCACCTCTTGAGCCATTTGGCTCTGGTCAGCCATTCAGAAAGTTACTATGTACGACAGAAAGTGTTTTCATTCTTATGCTTCCAGAAACAGCTGCCTAAGGAATCCCTGTGTTCATATTCTGAGTACCTGCCAAGCTAAGGATGGCACGAGACTCTCCCATCCCCAGCCTTTGAATGATGACAGACCTTCATTCATTTCTTAAGCAAACTTGGTACTCCAGGATACAGAATTGAATGAGACAGTGCCTATCCTGTAGTAGAGGGGTGGGGGTTCTCTCTCACCCTTCTCCAGTGTTCCAGAGGAGCTGCCTAGGCATACAGTTCCTGGGATGATCTCATGGGAATATGGATAATCACATTCAATTTACTTAACAAATAGTCGTTGAGCGCCTAATATTTGCCAAGACCAGTGCTGGGTGCTGGGATACATGGCCGCAAGGAGCTCACTGCTGAGTGGAAGACAAATAAATAGGCGGTTCTACCAGGAAAGATAAGGCTGAGTACATGAGAGCACTGGGCCTCAGATGCCATAGATTTCTGTGTTATTCATGCCAGCCTGCCAAGCTCTTATCAGCTATATCAGCCAAAAGCACTTCTTTTACATTAGAAGTAATGTAAGAGCCAAGGCAGTTGTCAGTTTGTTCACCTAAGATGTGAGACCCGATCTCAACTCCCTTGGGACTCAACTTCTAGAGTTACAGAGGAAATCGGCAGGAGCAGAGGCATGAATGGGAGAACAAGCCAGGCAAGGAATTCAAAGAAGGGATGAGGGGATGATGTATTGCTATTGCCGGGGGAACTCTGCTGGCCTCCAGGCCTCCTGCTAATCAACGCCAAGAGCACAGCCTGAGAAAAGATAACACAAGCCAGTCACTGAAGACTGTTCCTTTCCTTTTATCCCAGTGACCCATATCTGTGGGCCCTGCTGATGTTTGTTTTGACTTCTTAACTCTGCTAACCAAGGCAGCTCTTGCACTGTGGGCTGTTTACCTGACACATCTTTTAGGGATGAATTAGTGAGCTTCTGTGGTCATGTTAGTGGGGCACAGAGAACCACCCACAGAATACGAAAAACAGACTCTCCTTACCCCAGATGGGAATGAAACCTATTGTACAATTTCTGGGGGCCTTCCTAGGTCCCTCCCACCCACTGAGCATGCCAGAGCACCACTCTATTTTCACAGTAAGAAGAGAGAAGAAGGTAGAACACAATTCATAAAGACAGCTATTCTACATGAGCCTCCCAAGCAAATCTGATGGAGGAACTGACAGAGTTCTGAGAGCTCTTCTTCACTTTGCCTCCCCTTCTTTCTCTGCTTTCTCTTGATTGACCCGACAGTTGAATTTATAACAGATGTTTGCTTCCTCCCAATCCCCTTGAGCTGATATAGTCTCTATCATCCCTTTCTCCTCAACTATCAGCTGAGTTCAAAAATGGAGACATTTTCTTATGCACATTGAATACCTGATCCTTCTTCCCTGAAGAAGCAATCTCCTAAATCTCACAATTCTCTTTCAACCACATGACACTGGCATTCTAAAACGGGAATCGGGATACATTGGGAAGTCCCTCCTGTTGCTGTCCTGACTGCCTTCTCCCATTCTGACATGTCAGGGCTTGATTATAGCCCCTGTGTCATGTGCCATTCCATTGTCAGAAATAATTAGAATCTGTTCCTTGTTGCTTTTCTACTCTCCTTCAATTAATCACTACCTAGAGAAAATAGCACCCCTACTCAAGGCTCCTCACAGGTTTCTATAAAAGAGAAAGCAACAAGGAGTGATGCTTGTGAGCTGCAGAAAGTTCTTGATTCACTTAGTGTTTCCTCTCTTGTGTAGAACAGTTTAGTCCCTGCTGAGTTTCTTGAGCTGAGGTCCTCAGCGAGGCGATAGTGCTCATTCTGCTGTGGTCATTGTCATCCATATCACTGTTTTTATTTTTGTTTGTTTGTCGTTTTCTTCTGTGTTTTAAGTTGTCATGGAGTCAAGCAAAAGTTCTAAACAAGTGCTGTGGTTTCTCTTCACAGTTGGTAACACACGTGAGAGGAACAAGAACAAAATGCAATTAAGGCATGAAATGCACAGGGAGAGAGAGGTCCCCGCTATTCAATCTTACAGCTGAACTTACATGCTCATGCACTCACAAACACACAAATAGCGAGCGTGTGTGCATACACATGTATATATTTATGTATGTAAATAAATCTCTATGTGTTGTATGTAATCTGGAATCCATCCTTAGCTCTGCAATCTTTCTCTGTTTTCCTCTTAGGGCTCTTTATTCTTTGCCACCATTCTGAATCTGGTAACTATACTTTGTTCTGTAATGTCCCAGCCTAAAGAGCTCTTAAGTACCTGTAAATGTGCCTGGGCACTGTGACATGGAAGCACAGGAGAGCCTTACACACACACACACACACACACACACACACACAAGTTGTTTTCCCCAGGCTTCAGTGACTAAGAATCCTGCTGTACAGAGATCAATTATGCACTCCTAGAGGAGAAACCAGACCCATGCCCTCCCCTCTGCCTCCCTCTGAAAGGTTCATTTGATAAAGCATGCCACTGATTAGGTATTTATACTTTGCATGCCAAAGATAAAAGAAAATGAGCAATATTGTTTGCAAACAACTCCCTATCATTACTGATAGAAATCTGCAAAAGGAAGCTTGGTGACTGGCGGGGTTTTCGCTTATAAATTTGGGTTCGTAGTCTTTGATCCCTCCAAGTACAGTTTTATGTATCAATTTCCTACCTTAGTAGGGAATCTTCTAGGCTCTTGTACTATAATACACTACAACTGATAAAAATCCCAGTGCCTCTAGGATTTTTAGTCTAATGGGGGCAAGCAGAAAATGAATGAACATACAAACTCTGGGAATGGACAGGAGTCAGGTCTGGGTAAAGAATGAAAGGGAAGGACTGCTTTTTCAGAAAGGGGAGCAAATGAGCTATTGTCCCTGAATGATGCCATCTGACACAGACTTGCAAGAAAGGAAAGGTGAGTTAGGTGGACATCCAAAGGACGAGGAACTCAGCCAAGCAAGTAACAAGCCCAGTGGTCTGGCATGAACAAGGGCTCCTGCTGTTCAGACAAAAAACAAAGAGAAGAACAATGTGTGTAACTCATAAGGAAAGAAAGCAGTAGAACTCAGAGAAGCCAAGCACCCATCATCACGCAGGGATTAATCCGTGGTTAGGAACGTGCATTTAGTTTTAATCAAATTGACTGCTATGGTAGAGTTGTAAGCAGGTTTAAATTACCCCCCCCTATACACACACACACATCAACACACAACCTAGGACCTCAAGCATGTTCCACAAATGCTCTACCTCTAAGCTGTATCTCCAGCCTTCTTTTTATGGTGAAATGGGTTCTCCCTAAATTGCCTAGGCTGACCTTGAACTTGTCATCTTCTGGCTTCTTCAGGAGAAGAGGAGGCATGCTATCATCACCACCAGGCCCAGCTTAACTCAGGAAGCTTAAGAAGTATCATTTAATCTACTTAGGGAAGAGCTGATTGAAGAGCCATGGTCAAGAGCAGAGAGCAGGCAGACGCCCACTTCCACAGCGCAGTAGACGGGAAGTGGCTCTCATGGAGGATGCATCAGGCCATGCAGACTGCTTTGCTCACTCCTCACTGTACCCAGGTAGAAGCTCATGTTACCCCACAGCACACACAAAAGCTACATCCATCACTGAGTGCCTCAGTCCAGATTTCTGTGTGGATACCGAGGGTGAGGCATGACCACACAACAACACACTGACAGCATTATTTGGCTTTTTACTTTCTCCTCAGCACCTGTTTGGTACACGGCCTTCTTCTTACATTGCCACTCCCCCACCTCATCCCAAATTTTGGGTTGCTCTTTCCTCTACTATGCAAAGATATTTATCCTTACTATAGTTGTTACAACACCAACCATGAGTAAATGCCTTTGCTATTTGGAAAATAAAGTACTCTTCTGTTGACAGATCCGTTCTCACCTTTGAGACAATGTGAAACCACCCTCTGTTCCTTAAGAGTGTGTTTGTCTTCTTCCTCACACTTCAAACAGCTCATCCAAACAAATTGATTTTTGCCTCAAATAAATTCTGTTAGAAACAAATGAGTTAATAACAAAAAATAAGAATAAATAAAGATGATATGAAATTAGGAGAAGGATGACTAGGGACTGAGCAGGGTATGGAGGAGAGAAAGAGCAAGATGAGAGGAAGGGGAGCAGAGGTAGAACAAACACAAGTGGACATAGTCTACGTGTACCTGGCCCATCACTTCACCTAGAACATGCTAAATGCCCATCAATTGCTGTTAAGTGGTTAATAAGAACAAAAACAAAACAAAAAAACACCCTTGCAAACTGTTACTTATTTTGTGAAAAACTAGGAAAGGAATTTGAAAGATCTTAAATAGGAAGAAACGATAAAGAGCTGGAATGTGAATTGTTGCTTTTCTGCCCCCTCTTGTCCTTACTCCTTCTTCTTGTGTATGGATTAAGATCAGCCAACTTCCTGCTCTTACTACTGTGCTTTGCTTTCCCAGCCAGTATGGAATCTCTCTTTGAAACTGTAAACCAGAATGAACTCTTCCTCTTTAAGACACTTTTGGTCATGGTATTCCATCACAGCAACAGGGCAGTTCAGAGTCCACCTTCCAACTCTGATAAATCACTGCATGCATTGGAATAGCACCACACACTAGGCATGGTGACACATATCTGTAACCGCAGCATGATGGAGTTGGAGGCGGGAGAATTAAGAGTTCAGGTCAGTTTGGGCCCCATGAAATGCTACCTGCAGGGGAAGAGACTCTACCACATTACACCTCCATGAGTGTGTGCAATTATTATATGACAACTGAAAAAGCAAATATAGTAATCATAAAAAAAAATCAAGTACAGGGGAGGAGTAATAAGTAAAGTGCTTGCTGATTATGTATGAGGATATGAGTTCGGATCACCAATACCCATGGGAAAATTCAGGCATATACCTGAAATCTCACAACCTGGGAAGCAGAGACAGGAGGGCCCTGAGGCTTTGCTGGCCAGCTATTCTAGCTGAATCCATAAGCTCCAGGTTCAGTGAGAGACTTTGTCTCAAAAAGCTAAGGTAGAGAACAATAGAAGACACCTGACATTAATCTGGCCTCGCTGTGCACACACACAGAGACATACATATACATGTACACACACACACACACCATTCCACTCATTGAAATTATCTACATCTTACCACACTGAAGGAGGGTTCATCTGTATTTCTGTGCTTTGATTGGTTAATTTAAAAAGCTGGGCCATTTGATTTGATAGGGCAGGACTTAGATAGGCAGGGAAAAGAAAAGAGGACGCCAGGAATACTGGGTCAGAGTCAGTCGCCATGAAGCTCCCGCCGCAGATGGAAGTACCATAGATCCGTCCGGTAAGTCACCCACCTCGAGGTGACATACAGACTTTTATAATGGGTTAGTTTATGAGGTGAGGGCTAGCCGGGAAGAGGCTAGAGATAATGGGCAAGACAGTATTTAAATTAATACAGGTCTCATGTGGTTATTTGGGGCATAAGCAATCAACCAGCGGCTGAGCGGGCCAGCAGCTGGGGGCTTGGGAGCCAGGCGCTGGGAACACAACCCACACCTCTCCACCTAATTACAACACCACACCAATACTTCATTTCATCTGTTATTAGTTCCTTCTCATGCTGTTGTTCTTCTCCAAAGTAGTTATGTTTCCTCACAAGGCAACCTCGCTTATCAAACTCTCATCCTTAGCCTAAACTCCTAACACCTAGAAAATAATGATGGAATTGACAACATGGACAGAAATCTTTATCACTGTATCTTGTAATGGAGACTGATGAGTTTTTGTTGGGTTACTTAGTTGATTTTTTGTTTGTCTTAGCTTTGTACCACAGCCAAAGCAGGAGCTCTGACTTTAGAGCAGAATGCTTAAGTTTAAATCTCAACAGATCCTCAGAAAGACAAGAATAAAAGACACACTTTAATGGGAAGTAGCCAGCTAGTTGAGTGTGAAGTATTCTCAGAGCAGAACTATCAGAGTTCCACAGACTACAGTCTCTGGGATGAGGGTCAGTCTGCACACTCTTCTCAGCACCTGGGACATGCTACTCTTGGTGCCACTTCAGAAGAGGCATGACCCCATAGGGACTGTCTGATCACACTACAAAGAAAATGAATGAATGAATTGACTGAGTAGTTTCTGCCAGTCTATGGCGTTTGATCACGAGGCGTCATAGGGAAGCAACTGCTTTGGATTGCTTTCACACAATGTACTTCCACCATCTCCCCGGCTATGTCTCTTTGCAGTGTAGAGTTGAAGATGGGACACCACCAGGCAACAGTGACATGGGATTCTAGAACGCTGCCTGGTAATGCCTACCTATGTGGTCTCTGGCATCTAGCCTGATCTATGTGTAACACTAAGCACTAGAATCTAGTTTGTTAATATAAGTATGTATATATAAAATAAAATTAAAGCAAAGACTCTTAGGAGGTCATCCCTAATAGCTAAGGTAGGTAGAATTATGAGATGTGTGTGGCTTAACACTGGGCCAAACATGTCTTTCCAGTCTCCAGACTGTCATGCAAAAAGCCTATCTTACACTAAGGAACATAGCTAACTTTTGGGGACTCGATAAATCACCCTTGGAGTATTTCTTTTGGGGTTATTTTGTCTAGCTCACTGTACAGAAATGATGTTTCTTAATGTTCTCAGGATAGACAGGGGATGAAGTCTCATCCTGTACTTTTGTTTTAACCTCCTGGGACCTAGTAACACTTCCTGCTGAAAGTTTGTAATATTCTCTCCTAGCCTTAGCAGCTATAATACATTTCAATTTGTCATTTTGTCACCCCATTCCTATTCCTTATTTTGAAAGCATTTATAAGAGAAGTACTTGTAATTCCATCTGAAAAGTCCTAATGAGATGCTTGGATCCTGAAACAAAGGCTTAATGAGTAAGCTCTTGCTTGAGCACCCTCAGGATGTTGACAAGGTCCCTCCACGCCCCTGAGTCTCCCACCATGAGCTGGCAGGGCTCCTACCACCCAGTAAGTGGTAGACATTGAGATGTCTTGCCCCCAGGGAGAATACAAACAGAGAAGGCAGAAGGCAGGGCCACCTCCAGAGTGGTGATGCATGAGGGTTACCTTCTAGCTTGTGGGGGAAGGCTCCCACTCCATTTGTCCTCACTGAAACCTCGGCGGACAAGCAAGAGATAAAGTCCCGATCAATCACCTAAAACTCTCGATTTATATCCGCTAACATTATGCTTGTGATATCTGCATAGTAATAGCTCAAAAGAGAAACAGCCATAGTTTATTTAGCTAAAGAGCAAAGACTATCACTTTGGGGAAAACAGAATTTTTAATAGAAGACAGATCAATTTGAGCTTCAGATTGTGTTAAAGAGGTTAGCATTCCTAAATCTAGATGTTCTGAATAAGGAATAAAATAAATAATAAAAGGGAAGTCAGTTTCTCATGGTCTATAACAGTAGGTAGACCATGACGACAAAGATCTGGCCTTTTGACACAGATATTTTACCTTCTATATTTAGAATCACACATCCCTCTGGGAGAAGGGGCTTTCTGCTGAATAAAGGTCCTGTAGAATGGAGATACAGCCCAGGGCCTCCTAGGCGAGTTTGAGCGATGCCATGCTCATGAGTCATGGGTGGGGCATGCCTAGTCTTTGAGTTCCACCGGGAAGAGTCACTCTGCACTGTATACCTTCCTTCCAACACAGTCTGACTTCACTAAAGATTGGGTTTTCCTTTTTGACTTACACGGCCACCAAGAGAACCTCACTCATAGCAGATAGTGCTGGGTGGAGTGTAAACCCAGCATGTCTTGGTGGAAACACCTCTCCCCATGCTTTGCTGCCCTCCCAAACTTTTAAAACTATGGTGATACTGAATAATAACCAAATATCTCTAGACTGGGGGTGGGTTGACAGCAAATGAAAGAATAAGGGGAAATAAGTTAAAAGAGCACAGAGACTAAGTGTCTGTGGAGTGCTTGGTCACAACATACAATCCCCTCCCCACTCCAGACTCAGAAAATCTCAAAAGAAGGAGTGGAAAAGTCCCAGCCAGCCAGAGGTCAAGATGGACCAAAATGAAATTGTGTCTTCCAGATATGACAGGGCCACCACACTCATGAACTCAGGGCAGCTGTGACTGCCTGCACAAGGTCTGCCCAAGACCAAGCCAGGCACCATGCTAGCATAGAGTGGAAGGTGATGATGAGCCCTATCTCCAGCCTAGAAGCGACTAACTGCTGAATGCTTCCAGGGTAGGGAGACTCGGTTTCCTTCAAGGGTGTGATCATTGAAAGATTAGCCATGCTTAAGCAGGTGTCTCATGCCCATGAGTATTTGGATAGTATAAACTGGAATCTGTGGGTTATTTAAAAAAAAAAAAAAAGCAAAAGAGCAGACATGAAGTAGGGGAGGGGGAGGAAGGGTAGTAGGGTTGGGGATGGATCTGGGAGGGGTTAGGAGTAGGAGTAGAAGATGAATATGACCATATTTCATTGTTTGGTTGTATGAAATTCTCAAAGTTAAAAAAGTAACATTTTTATTAATCAAAAACAACCTAAAAGGAATTTTTTGTTTTACTTTTTTTTTTAAGTTTTTCAAGACAGGCTTTCTCCATGTAGCTCTGGCTGTCCTGTAAACCAGGCTAGCCTTGAGCTCAGAAGGATCTGCCTGCCACTACCTCCCAAGTGTTGGGTTGGAAGATGTGCACCACCACCATGCAGCCTAGAAAGTTTTTTTTAAGTTGAAGAAAGCATTTTTAACCCATCTGTAAGTTTTTATTACCTGCTAGCCTGAAAATCTTTGTGAGAAAAAAAATGAAAATTGCTAGAACTACATGTGTCTGTATGTCCACAAAAATTCACCGAAGATATTTATTTAAGTTGCTTAATTTGAATATATGGGATGGGGTCTTCTCACTGAAGTTTCAGTGAAGAAGCCTCAGAACTCAAGCATATCAATGAATGTTCACTTGGACATTTGTGTAAGACAAATGGAATGAAAATAAGGGCCCAAAGTCTATACCAGGACAACAAATCCAGCTTCTTCTTCATGTGGTATTTATGAGTCTTGCATCTTGTACCAGAACTGATTCTGGAAACAGCCCACATCTGATGGTAGTCATTAAAGTGAGATGTCTGAACTTCAGGGAATGAGTGGCACTTATTAATCAAGGCTAGGGAAGACTTGGCACTCTCTCTCTTTTTCCTTCCCCCTTTAAAGCAGTATTTGTATTTGAATCTATACTTTCAGAAGATCCATGATAATAATTGTCTATCTACATTTATGGATGGGAGACATATAAATTTCTGTTGATTGTGGCCTGAAAAAGTTCCTTCAAAGGCCAAGTTTTTGAGCAAGACAATATCTATGTCTTGGGTCCCAAGTCTAGTAAGGACATTTGTAGCTACAGTAGAAATGAGTGGATGGTTTTGAAAAGGTCCCTCATGAGAAGTGAGCAGATATTAAATTCGTTAGCTTCATAAAGCAGAAGATAATTATATTAACTGCTGGGGCACAGATTCCCAGTGCACCTTTGGGAAGTCTGAGAAGGCTCAGAGGAAGACTTTGAATGGATCAGTCAGATAATAGGCGGCAATGGGGACTCCTTCAGCACATGACAAAGGAAGTCTGAATGAAGTCATCTTCCTTGCAGTCATTTCGAATGGAAGAAAGTGGAATTGTTCCATCTAGTCTCTCACACATGCCTAGCTGAGCTTGTCAGCTGTGCTTCAGAATGCCCACCCCAAATGCAAGCTCTCCTTGGACAGACCTCCTTGAAATCTGTGTGTCAACTTTTGTATGACAACACTTTCCCAAAACTAGAAGTTGGGACCACATACAATGCCTTGTCATGAGACAGCATCATGTTCTTAATGGCCACCAGTACCAGCCATGAGTTTTTAAAATTAATTACCTAGCTTTTATTTGTTCATCTTGATGTGATCATTTGTGTGGTTGAGGGTAGGTATGTGCATCATGTGTGTGTAGGTGCTCAGAGAGGCCATGAAAGAATATCAGATTTTCTGGAACTGGAGTTCGAGATAGTGAGCCACCCAGTATGGGTGCTAGGAACTGAAACTTGTCCTTTGGAAGAGCAGCAAGTGCTTTTAACCACAGAGCCAAATCTCTAGCTCCCAACCACAATGCTTTTGATTAACTAATGGTACTATTGCCAAATTCTCCTGTGGTATAAAACCATCAATAAAGTTGCCATTTTGTAAAACATTAGAGCATGCTTTCAAGATTGAGTTTATTTCCAGAT
This sequence comes from Dicrostonyx torquatus, assembly GCA_028555095.1. Lineage (NCBI taxonomy): Eukaryota > Metazoa > Chordata > Mammalia > Rodentia > Cricetidae > Dicrostonyx > Dicrostonyx torquatus. The sequence goes on from JAQHUG010000130.1 coordinate 4,923,105, forward strand.
TGCAGTCCTATTTAGTATAAAATAAGCACAATTATCTTTGTTCTTGACTAGGTTTTATTCACAGTCACCAGTGCACTTATTCATTCATGTTATATTTCAGTAAATATTAATTCGTGATCTTACCATGACAAATCACTGAGAGTAATATAGTAACACATGTGATCAATTCAGTGCCTTCCTGGGACCAAGAAAATAATAAACATGATCTTATTTTCCTTTTCATATTTGTTTAGTGGCATCAGAATTTTGAGGTAGGAAATCAATAGCTAAGTTTTCAATGTAGACATCAGTTCCTATTTTTCTAAGACAGAGTAATGGACCCTCCATATTTTCCCATCAGATAATTTCTATTGAGAGTTGTCCTACTTTGCAGTAGGGTCTTTATCATTATCTCTTATTTCTACCCTGTAGCTGTTGATCATATCCAGCTCTGAAGATCAAAAGAGACTCCAGATGTTGTGAACTGTCCCTAGGGAGAAAATAAGCATCCCCAACAAGGTGTAGAAAACTAAAGCAGTGGCTAGAGAAAGACACCTAGAATAAAGAGTCAGCTGCAGAATGAAAAGTTCTGTTCTCACCTTGAAGATTGAAAACTGATGGTGAATGTAATCAAATATATAATTAAATCATGCCAGTTGCCTAAACCAAAGAAAGAGAAACTTAGCAGATACTCCTACCATCCAGGCCTCATGCCAAATAGCAGAAACAACATCCATGTAGAAAAGGTACACACACTGAACTCTCATGAGAGGGCTAAGAAGGAAGGCCAAATGGGAACTGAAAGAAGCACATCCCTACACCAGATGTACACCAAGGGTTAGACAGAGCTCAGAGCAAGCTCTCTCCAAATGGTCAGAGCTCTGAGAGATATCCTGGAGTGCAGGAGTAGGAGGAGAATGAAAGTCAAAGAAACTGCCCTACATCCGGAACTGTGAATGAGCTATGAGGCACAGTGGAGATTGTTGCTGAATGGGTGCAGGGTCTTCTCTTTCTCTGCTCTCGCTCTGGTGTAGGTAACTGGCATGCTTTGATTCTATTCACTATCAGTTTTCAATCTTCAAGGCAAACCAGATTTCTTCATATCGCATCTGCCTCTGAGGGAACCACGGTTATACATGGCCTTAAAGATGGAGAATCGAGACAACTCAGGATCATTCCACATGCCTGGATGTGCAGCAACCCCCAGAGGAGGAATGGGGATACAGAGAGTAATCTCTCCTGAAGTACTGAGACACAGGACCTCCTGAGTCTGTGAACTTAGCAGGGGAGCTGAAATTCCTTCTGGTACTTACATTGTAATTTGGGGTATACTGACAAGGCTAAACAAAGAATTACCTCAGTTTCCTGCTTTGCTGGCCAAATCTCTGTACAGATAGTTCAATAGAAAATAAGAAATACCCTTTTTGTGTGTGTGCACATAAAACTTGTCTCAATCTCTCTTTCTGATTCTTTTTATATGCACAGTGCCTGACATTTAATGTGAGATTAAGAAAAATGAATGACTAAGTCAACATAACTAGACCCTACAATGATCCAAATGTTGATATCATCCCAAAGAGACTTTAAGCCTCCTCCCTTTTCTCTTCAATGAAATATTGGTAAATCACATCATAAATACACAAAGTTCAAGTTATGGGAAGATATAGAGAGGTAAGGTTGATGTAACATATAAAAATAAATCAATGTAATTTTCATATTAAGGAAATAAGGAGAGGGTCGTGACAACAGATACAGAAAGTCCGTGATGAAATCCACCTATTAGCAAATTAGAAATAGGAAAAAAAAACTCCCTCAAAGTATAAGTTATCCTTCAAAGTGATAACATTGAACTCTTCTCTTCCATCACCAGAGGCAAATTAAGGTCATCTACTTTTTACATTTTTTTTATTTAGCAATATTATAAAAGATCTACCAATTTTATAAAGTAAGGGAATCCATTAAAAGCATAAAATTCTTAATATAGATACCAGCTTTAATTCTAAAGAATATATCTTAAAGAAAACTGATTCCATGGAGGTCCTGGAGAGATAGCTCAGCTGTCAAGAACACTCATTGCTCATTAGGAGAGCTGGAATTCAATTCTCAGCAGCTACATAGTGGCTCACAAACAGCTTGAACTCCAGTTCCAGGGGATCCAATGCCTTCTTCTGACCTCTGTGGGCATGGGGCATAAACATGGTGCACATGCATACATGCAGACAAAACACTCATTCATGTAAAATAAAATAAATAAATCTTAAAATTTTTCAAAGAAAATGAAAACTCCATGGAAAGTCAAGTATAGTGGTACATACCTATAATTCCAGCATTTTGCAGCTGGAAGTAGGAGGATCACAAGTTCAAGATCACCCTGGGATATATAGAAAGTACCATGCTAGTCTTTAAAAAGTGAGGCAGCAGGATCATATGTTCAAGGTAAGCCCTGACCTACATTTTAAGACTATGTCCTAAAAAACAAAACAGAACAGAGCTGCATAAGATCTGCACAAAAAGCAAGCAGGTGAGAGGTCTCCCTTCAGACTGTATCCCCAGCCCCACCATGCACTGGACTCTGTCCCTCCAAGACCCACTCTGCCACCCAACCCCATGCACCTGAACATCCTCCCCATGGCCAGCCTCCTTTGCAACCCCAGCAGATTACATAGACACAGGCAAACCACACCAGTTGGAAAAGCAGCAGACTATGTAGACACAGGATAAACCACAACAGTAGGAAGAACAGACACAGGCATAAGCCACACCAGTTGGAAGAAAAGATGGGTAAATACAGGTATAAGAATACAGGCAACAACTGAAAGAGCAACATGGCAGGCACCACCAGAACCCAGTAGTCCTACAATAGCAAGACCTTAAAATTCCAGTGCAACTGAAACACAATAAAATGAACTTAAAAATTACTTTATGAAGGTGATAGAGGCTGTTATAGAGGAAATGAAAAACTAACTTTAAAAAGTCAAGGAAAAAAGAAACAAAAAATTGGGAAAAAATCCATAAATCCCTTAAAGAAAGCTAAAAAATAAAAAAAAGCAATCAGACAGGTAAAGGAAATGAAATGGTTCAATCCTTGAAAACTGAAATAGAAACAATAAAGAAAACACAAACCAAGGGAATCCTGGAAATAAAAAATTTGGGAAGCAAACAGGAACTTCAGACACAAGAATCATCAACAGAATATAAGAGATGGAAGAGAGAAACTCAGGTATTGGAGATACAATAGAGGAAATAGATTCATCAGTCAAAGAAAATGTTAAATCCGATAAATTCCTAACCAAAAAATTCAGAAAATCTAGGACACTATGAAAAGACCAAACCTAAGAATAATAGAGATAAAAGAAGGAGAAGAATCCCAGTTCAAAGGCACAGAAAACATATTCAGTAAAATCACAGAAGAAAACTTTCCCAACCTAAAGAAAAACATGCCAATAAAGGTACAAGAAGCTTACAGAATATCAAATAGGCTCAATTAGAAAAAAATGTCCCCTTACCACATAATGATCAAAACACTAAACACACAGAATTAAGAAAGAATTTTAAGAGCTGCAAAGCAAAAAGGCCAAGTAATGTATAAAGGCAGACCTATCAGAATTACACCTAATTTCTCCATTTATACTCTACAAGCCAGAAGGTATCAGGTACATGTTTTACAGATACTAAGGGACCATGGAAGTCAGCCCAAACTATTATATCCAGTAATACTTTCAATCAACATAGGTGGAGAAAACAAGATATTTTGTGGCAAAATCAGATTTTAAACAATTGTCCCATAGTCATATTGAGGACTATCTTGATCATCACCATAGAAATCTTGTCGGATGGATGGAGATAGAGACAGAGACCCACATTCACATCAGAGCAATGGACTGAACTCCCAAGGTGCAGACAAAGAGCAGAAAATGGGAGAAGATGAGCAAGGAAGTCAGGACCGCAAGGGGCTGGTGTACCGACTGAGACAGTGTGTCTGATCTAATGGGAGCTCACCAAATCCTGCTGGACTGAGACTAAAGGAGCATATGACCAAATCGGGCTCTCTGAATGTGGCTGCCAATGGGGGCAGACTGCGTAGCCATCGATAATGGCACTGGGACCTATCTTCTCTGCATGAATAGGCTTTTTGGGAACCCAGTCTATTTAGATGCACACCTTCTTGGGCCGGGATGGAGGGGGGAGGGCCTTGGACTTTCCACAGGGCAGGGTACCCTGCCCTCTCTTAAGGAAGCAGGAGGAGGGAGAAGAGGTAGTGGGGGAGGGGGGCTGGGATAAGGGGAGAAAGTATAAATTTTGAATAAAAAAAGAAAAAGAAACAAAAACAATACCAATTCACAAAGCCTGCACTACAAAAAGTGCCAGAAGGAGAATTTCAATCCAAGGAACTCAGTTACATTCACAAAAAGACAAGTAATATATAATCTCACAACAGCAAAACCAAAAGAAGGGAAACACACACATTACCACCACTACCACCAAAACCAAAAAGTAGCTGGAATTAACAATAACTGGTCAATAACATCTCCATTGGTCTCAATTTGTCCATAAAAAGACACATGTTAACAGAATGGATATGAAAACAGGCTCCATTCTTCTGCTGCATACAAGAAACACACCTCAACTTCAACTCAGAGTAAGGGGCTGGGAAAAGATTGTCCAATTAAATGAAGTTAAGAAGCAAGTTCATGGGGCTATCCTAATATCTAACAAAATAGACTTGAAACTAAAATTAATCAAAAGAGATACAGAAGGAGATTTCATATTCATCAAAAGAAAAATCCATTAAGATGAAGTCTCAATTCTGAACATCTATGCCCCAAATACAAGGGCACCCGCATTTGTATAAGAAACATTACTAAAGCTTAAATCCCAATCAAACCCCTCACAGAAATAATGGGAGACTTAAACACCCACACTCACCAATGGGCAGGTCTACAGACAGAAACTTAACAGAGAAACAAGGGAACTAACAGATGTTATGATTGAAATGGACTTAATAGACATCTACAGAACATATCACTCAACACAAAAAAATATACCTTCTTCTCAGCATCTCATGAAACTTTCTATAAAATTGACCACATACTCAGCCATAAAGCAAAGCTCAACAGATTTTAAAAGTGTAGTAACCCCCTGTATCTTATTGGACCACCATGGGTTAGTTAGAGTTCAGCAACAACATGAGCTACAGAAAGTCTACAAACTCAAGGAAACCGAACAGCTCTCAACTGAAACACTACTAGGTCAAGGAAGAAATAAAGAAAATATTTAAAGACTTCCTAGAATTCAATGAAAATGAATTCACAACATACCCAAATTATGGGACACAATGAAAGCAGGGCTAAGAGGAAATGTCATTACACTAAGTGCCTACATAAAGAATTTGGAGAAATCTCCCATAAGTGACTTAACAGCAATCTGAAAGCTCTAGAACAAAAAGAAGCAAACTCACCAGGAGGAGGAGATGGCAGGAAAAAATCTAACTCAGGGATGAAATAAAAAAAATTGAAACAAAGAGAACAATACAAGGAATCAACAAAACAAAGAGATAGTTCTTTAGAGAAAATCAACAAGATAGACAAATCCTTATCCAAACTAACTAAAAGACAAAGAGAGAATATCCAAATTAACAAAATCAGAAATGAAATGAGGGACATAACAACAGACTTCAAGGAAATACAGAGAATCATTAGGTCATACTTCAAAAACCTATACTTCATAAATTTGGAAAATCTAAAAGAAATGGACAATTTTCTTGATAGAGACAATATACCAAAATTAAATCTAAACTATTTAAATAGACCTATAACTTCCAAGGAAATAAAAACAGTCATTAAAAGTCTCCCAACAAAAAAGCCCAGAGTCATATGGTTTTAATGACGAATCTTATCAGCATTTCAAAGAACTAATACCAATACTCATCAAAGTGTTCTGCACAATAAAAACAGGAGTAATATTGTGAAATTCTTTTTATGCAGCCACAGTTACCCCAATACCTAAACCAAACAAGATGCACAGAGAAAACCTGTCTCAAAAAATCAAAACATTAAAAGATAAAAATAAAAGAAATGGGGTTTTAAAAAAAGGAAAAGCCACATAAAGGTGGAATATATACAGAGAATCTGGTTACTGTATGTTATTATGTTGTCTTTGAATTGTTTGACTGCTGAGAAAAGAGCAAAATCTGCTAAAAGAAACTTGATTATAAATGCTGCTGGATTAAACTAACCTATATATTTTAAAAATACATTGACTTCAAAATTTAAGCCAAAGATATGTTACTTTTGGAAAGAGGTTCTCCTTTTATTTCCATAGGAAAAGAGAAGCTATGGATTCATTCTGTGTTATGAAAAATTATGTTTGATCAAGGAAGATTCCCCTGAAAAATCTCCAGTGGGAACAGATGGCCCAAATGATCCAATACTTCAGAGCACCTCTGTGGAAGTTTCCTCTAAGTTATACATACAAAACAGCTTCAAGACTGCTACCTGGGATGATCCAGCCTCACAGAATACTCCAGTCAAGACTTGACCATAATTCTAAATTTTCTCAGGGTCCCACAAAGATTGCCAGTGCTCCCAATCAAAAGGAAATTGCCTAGAAAACTATACCAACTTCTTCCCTCCCCAAAATGGATGTTTGTTTTTGTTTAGGGTATTGGTTACAAGTTGTTATGGATAATGGTCAAAAAAAAAAAGATAAGCAAAAGAGACTAGATTCAGGGTTCTCATTTTAAACAGATAAAAGGGATATGCTGTGGGATAAAGTTCTTGTACTTATTACTCATATTGGTTTAATAAAATGCTGATTGGCCAGTAGCCAGGCAGGAAGTATACGCAGATCAGAGTAAGAGAATCGTGGGAAGAGGAGCGGCAGAGACACAGTCACCAGCCAATCACAGAGGAAGCAAGATAACAAAGCCTTACTGAGAAAAGGTACCAAGCCATATGGCTAAACATAGATAAGTAGTATGGGTTAATTTAAGTTGTGAGAGGTAATTAGTAAGAAGTCTGAACAACAGGCCAAACAGTTTATAATTAATACTCTATGTGTTTCTTTGGGTATGAATGGCTGAACAGAATCTTCCATCTACACCATATAAACAAAGTGAAAGAAAAAAAAACACATGATCATCTTATTAGATGCTGAAAAAATCCTTTGAAAAATTCAACACTTCTTTATGATAAAGGTTCTGGAGAGGACAGGGATATAAGGAATATACCTTAACATAATAAAGGCAATCAATACACAGCTAGCCCACAGTCAATACCAAACTAAATGGAGAGAAACTCAAAATGATTCCTCTAAAATCTAAGACAAGACCGTCTACTCTCTCCATATCCATTCAATATACAGCTTGAGGTTCTAGGAAGGGCAATAAAGCAATAAAAGGAGATCAAGGGGATACAAATTGGAAAGGAAGAAGTCAGACTTTCACTTTTTGCAGTTGATATGACAGTATACATAAGTAATACCAAAAATTCAACCAGGGAACTCCTACAGCAGATAAACACCTTCAGTAATGTGACTGGATACAAAATTAACTAAAAACAAAAACCCCAGTAGCCTTCCTATATATATAAATGATGAATGGGCTGAGAAAGAAATTAGAGTAACATTACTCTTTAAAATAGCCACAAAAATATAAATATCTTGAGATATCTCTAACCAAAGTTGAAAACCTATATGACAAGAATTTTAAGTTTTGAAGAAAGAAATTGGGGAAGAGATCAAAAATGGAAATATCTCCCATGCTCATGGATTAGTAGGATTAACATAGTGAAAATAGTAATCATAACAAAAGCAAACTACAGACTTAATGCAATTCCCATCAAAATCCCAACACAATTCTTCACAGGCCTTGAAAGAACAATACTCAACTTCATATGAAAAAAAAACCAAGGATATCTAAATCCTGTACATAAAGGAACTTCTGGAGGTATCACCATATCTAACTTTAAACCCTGCTATAGAGCTATAGTAATAAAAACAGTTTAGTATTGGCATAAAAACAGACATGTGGATCAATGGAATCTAAGCAAAGACCTTGATATTAATCTACACACCTATGAACACCTGACTTTTGACAAAGAAGCCAAAAATAAACAATGGAAAAAATAAAGCATCTTCAACAAATGGTGCTGGCATAACTGGATGACGGCATGTAAAATAATAGAAATAGATCCATATCTATTACCCTGCGCAAAACTCAAGTCCAAGTGGATCAAAGACCTCAACATAAACCCAGTTACACTGAAGCTGATGGGAGAGAAACTAAGAAGTAACCTTGAATGCATTGGCACAGGGGACTACTTTCTGAATATAACACCAGCAGCACAGACAATGAGTTCAGCAATTAATAAATGGGACCTCTTGAAACTGAAACACTTTTGTAAAGCAAAGGACACTGTCAATAAAACAAAACAGCAGCCTACAGATTGGGAAAAGATCTTTACCAACTGTAGTCGGAGGCTGCTCGTTTGTTCCCGGCTACCTAGAACCAAAATAACCACACAGAAAGTGTTGGTTTTTTGTTTAATGAATAAAGCTGCTTTTGGCCAGTGGCTTAACAGAGTAAAGCCAGGCAAGAAATCCAAACAAAGATGTAGAGAGAGAATAGGCAGAGTCAGGGTGAAGCCATGTAGCCACTGCAGGAGATACAACCCCCCACCGGAGTTCATCAGAACTTTGTCAATAAACCTCATGGTGATGCACAGATTAATGGAGATGGATTAGTTTAGGGTATAACAGCTAGCTAAAAACCATGCTTCAGCTATTGGCCAAACAACATTGTAAATAATGCAGTTTCTGAGTGATTATTTTGGTTCATTCTGGGAACAAACGAGCAGTCTCCATTTACAAATGGTATCAACATGGACAACTATATTCATATAAAACCTGAGAGAGCTTGGAAAGTAATTCTAGACATAAAATAACAGAGTTAGGCACGACTTCTTGGTAGCAGCATTTTCTTGGGTGTGCTCATAATCCAGAATTCTGGCAAGAGGAAAGGCTCAGTCTGCAGTCGTCACCTAGACCCAGAGGAAGCAAGATGAGAATGTCTCACTGAAAAAAATGCACCACGCCATGTGGCTAACACAGACAAGAATTGTGGACTAATTTGAGATGTAAGAATTAGTTAATAAGAAGCCTGAGCTAATAGGCCAACCAGTTTGCAATTAATGTAGGTTTCTGTGTGTTTCTTTGGGACTGAATGGCTGTGGGACCAGGCAGGACAGAAACCTCTGTCAACAACAAACCCCACATTTGACAGAGAGTTGATCTCTAAAATATATAAAGAAAACAATAAACTAGACATCAAAATACCAAATAATCCAATTTAAAAATGGGCTACATATTTAAACAGAGAATTCTCAACAGAAGAATCTCAAATGGCTGAGATACACTTTAAAAAGTGTTTAGCATCCTTAGTTATTGGGGAAACACAAACCAAAACAACTTTGAGGTACCATCTTATGTCTAACAGAATGGCTAAGAAAAAACAATGATGACAGCTTATGCTGGAGAGGATTTGGAGTAACACTCCTCCAATGCTGGTGGGAGTGCAAACTTGGACAGTCACTTTGGAAATCAGTATGGCCATGTCTCAGAAAGTTGGGAATCAATCTACCTTAAGACCCAATATCACTCTTGGGTGTATGCCCAAAGGATGCTCAATCATACCACAGGAACACTTGCTCAACTATGTTCATAGTAACATTGATCATAATAGTCAGAACTTGAAAGCAACCTAGATGCCCCTCAATCAAAGAATGGATAAAGAAAATGTGATATATCTATACAATGGAAAAAATGACATCATGAAATTTGCAGGCAAATGGGTGGAATTAGAAAAAAATTATCCTGAGTGAGGGAACCCAGACTCAGAAAGATAAACATGGCATGTACTCACTCATAAGTGGATATTAGATATAAAGCAAAGGATAATCAGGCTACAATCCTCAGCCCCAGAGAAGCTAGGCAACAAGAAGCTAAGAAGGATGCTTTGGTCTCCCTGGGAAGAGGAAATAGATGAGATGTCCTGGGTAAACTGGGGCTGGGGATGTGGATAGGGGAAAGGGAATAGGGAAAGAGAACATGAGGGATTAGGTTGGTCAAGTTGGGAGTGGGACAAAACAGGAGAGTAATGAAAGAGATAACTTGACAGAGGGGGCCATTATGGGGTTAGGGAGAAACCTGGTGTGAGGGAAACTCCCTGGAACCCACGAGGATGACCCCAGCTAAGACTCCTTAGCAATAGCGGAGAGGGTGCCTGAACTGGCCTTCCCATGTAATCAGATTGGGGACTACCTTAATTGTCATCACAGAGCCTTCATCCAGTAACTGATTGAAGCAGATGCGGAGATCCACAGCCAAGCACTGGACCAAGCTCTGGGAGTCCAGTTGAAGAGAAGGAGGAGGGATTCTGTGAGTGATGGGTGTCAAGGTCATGATGGGGAAACCCAGAGAGACAGCCAACCTGAGCTTGTGGGAGTTCAAGGACTCTGGGTCGACGGCTAGGGAGTCAACATGGGACCAATCTAAGCCTTCTGCATGTGTGTGACAGTTGTGTAGCATGGTCTTTTGTGGGGCCCCGAGCAATGAGACCACGACTTGTCCCTGACAAATGAGCTAGCTCTTTGGAACCTATTCCCTATGGTGGGATGCCTTGCCCAGCCTTGATGCAAGGGGCCAAGAGGGGGTGGGTGAAACTTGATCCTGCCTCAGCTGGGTATGACATGTTTTGTTGACTCCCATGGGAGGCCTTATACCTTCTGAATAGAGATGGAGGAGGAGTAAATAAATGGTGGGTGGGTAAAAGGGAGGTGGGGGGAGGGAACAGGAGGAGAGGAGGGAGAGGAAGCTGTGGTTGATATATAATATATATATGCACAAATATTATTAATAGTAAGAAGTCAGTTATCAAAGCTTTACAATACAGTCACCATCCCTCTTAGTAAGAAGTGAAAAATTATTTAATTGTCAAACACACTCATATATGCATTATGTACATATAATCATATATGTATTATATATGTATATGCACACTCACATATATACATACATAATATGGTATATAATTGACAAATTTCATTAAACTAGAAGGGTTTAGGTATTTGCTTGTATACAAACTAATTTACTATGTAAAATGATACTTTATTAAACTATTTTTAAGGGCCTGCAATTTATGGAAACAAATCTTTGAAAAACATCCAATGGAAGAAAGGGAAGTAGAAACACCCTGACAATTGCTGATTGGAACCTTTGCCATCATCTACTTCCTGTGCAGGGCAGCACACGCCTTCTGTATAGTTAGTAAGGATGCCATACTCGCTCATCAGACCCTCTGTTAGAGTCGCAGAACTGATGGAGTAGACGGACCGATGGGATTGACCAACTGAAACACATGTTCTGCTTGCTTGAAAAGTCATGTACTAGTCCACGGGCATGCGCTGGCAACTGCTGCATAGGCCATTGGTTTTGTCAGGTGTCATGTGGAAGAAGCATTCTCTTGGAGAGTCTCCTTTTGTCTACCGGTGAGATTCCATCAGCTGCTTCAGGCAGTGAGCAAACACAAAGAACCTTTTACTCATAGGTCAGTCTTCCCTGATACTCTCTTTTCCTGGATATTCTTGTTCAAGAGCATGAGCAAGCAAAGAGAGCTTGGAGTGAAACCCAAGCATTAGTAAGCAAGGAGAGCTGACACACCAGAGTGGCCTGGGTGGGGCGAGGAGTGGGGACAGCATTTCCCTCCCTCATCACGCGTAGTTACAATGCTCCATATTCTTTGATGTCTCCTTTCCCATAGAAGAAGGTTCTTGGTACAAGTGAGGGAGGTAAGTTAGCTCGTGGGAAAAAAAAAATGTCTCTTAGGCTGTGAGCATGAAGTTGGCTCATGCCCAGGAAATGTCCTCAAGGTGTGCCATGAGAGATGAAGTCACTTGGCTCATTTTACCAGCTTCAGGATGGCGTCAGGACTTGACAAAGCCAGGCAACTAGTATGAGGAAACAAATCTAAGGCAAGGCTGTGTTGCTAGAGAGAGCTTCCGGCATTCAACAAAGAGGAAGAGCAAGCCTTGCTCAAGAAAAAGGCTGGCAAGGCTTTTACCTGAGGAGAAAAGCAAGGCCATGGGCAGTAAAATGAACTCAGAGTGAACATGAACTTCCAAGGCCCCGGCCTGACCAACACACACATCTCCCTGAGGCGTGTTAATATCCTGGCAACTCTTCAAATTCTTCTTCAGTATTTATTTAGTAAAAAGAAAATGTCAACACCAGCTTTGTGTGTGAGGCTAGAGGTGACCTTCCTTGAAGCCTAACACATGTACAGAAGAGATCACATATCATAATGTGTAGCCAAAGAAACCCCCATGTTCACACCCATGTTCTCTGCACCTATACCAGGCGGTGGAAGATCAGAATTCCCTTGGCTGTCTGCCACGCAATTTTGAATGCTGAGTTTCTTTGATTTTGATTCACAGAGTTCTAAAACTCTTCATGTTCAGAGGTTATTGAAATGATCTTTTCACTCAGTGAAAACTGCCCCAAACACACGGCTTGTTTTGTCTCTGGAAGCAGAGAGCCGTTACTGTCCAAAATCGTAACTTGAGGTCAGTAGCACGTTCTGTGATTTTCTGTGCAACATTTTCAGACTGTGGTTGACTGTGGCTAAATGGATCTGCAGAAAGTGAAGAACCGTAGTCCCCCAGGTACGGCAGTGTGTCATTCTTATCTGATTTCAGGAGACCAGCTGCTTGCTCCTGCTGACTGTGAGTGACTGCCAAGGGGCTGGACATGAGTGTGGCAGACTGTCATCATCCCTAATAACATGGGTCAGTCTTCCCTCCTCATGTGTGGGAGAGGATTCCAAGACTTGTGGTGGAAGCTTGTAGTTGTAGCTAATGAAGAAATCTATAATTTAATGTGTTCTCTGTCTTACTTAGGCATTCATCACATGCTATGCCCATAACTTTTACAGTTTGAAGTTTAAGAAAACCAAGTATTATTATTTTCCCCATTTTTTACAACTTAATCTCCACATATGTAGTTTCACTTTTCCAGCTTCTCTTTGGCATATACAAATTGCTGCTATCATTATTCCATTTCAGAACCATTTTTAAGTAAAATAAGCATCGCTCAAATGTAGGCATTGGAATACCAGCATAACCAACAAGGCGGGGTGTACACAGTGAGGATACTTTGAATAAAACTGGATGGAAATGTTATTACATTCAGAAGGGCACACAACTTAAAACCTATGAATAATCAGTTTCTGTAATCACAGAAACTGTTTAATTATTATTAATACAGAAAAACTGTATTATTCTGTTTAGCACTTTCAGACCGTGGTTGACCATGGCTAAATAAATCTGCAGAAAATGAAAAACTGAGCAGGTGGGTGGTTGCTATGTCCACCTCATGAGTGAAGATAAGACGTGTTTTTAATTCTACTCAAGAGCACCATGTACTTTAACAGAAGTAGAACAAGTCTCCTCTTTGCTGGTTACTAGAGGAATTACGGTGGAACACTGAGTTAACAAGCCCTTCCCGCGGTTTCTAACAGGGAGTGTGTTAGTACCATTTATTTCTGATTGATAACCCAAAAAGATGCCCAGTCTGCTATCAGATATGGGAATCACAAAAGCCCTTTTCATCCTGGAACTTGACAAACCTTGCTCCCTTCCATCTGCAGCCTTGTGAGACTCTCAGTTCAGATCCGTAGATGAGTTTAATGCCAAGGACAGGAGAGATTCCAAGCATAGCATTCGCCTCTCACTGTGGTGCAGAGACTGTCAGTTGAGTTAACAGACATATTTAAACCACGCACGCTGGCTAGTGAAGACAGAGAAATACAACCCAGTCCGTCTTGTAAAAGAGTACACTGTCAAGCAAGGAGTCAGGCAAGTAAGCAAATGCCAACGTGGAGGCACAAAGCCCTTGGCCTTGAGGCATACGAGGAGTCCTCCCTTGCACAAGAGGAAACATTTGCAAAGAATCTTGCAGGAGAAGTAAGACTTCACCAACGGAATTATAAAAAAAAAAAAAACAACAACAACAATTAAAACCCACGAAGGTAGCATAAAAACAAACAAAAAAAAACCGCAAAATAAATTTACAGCAAAGTTTAAAAATGGCTGACATCAGTGTTTCTTCAGTTTTAACAGACACGAGTGTCTGAGCCATGTGAATGCTTGCTGACAAAGAGTAGGTCTGGGTTCCGTCTCTGCTAGGTCTGAATATCTGGGACTTGTGACCTAGAACTCTTTAGTTTGGCGATCTTTCCATGTGATCTTGTTGCTCCCAAAACTTTAAGGAATGGTACCCTGCAGAAATAACACAGACAGAAAGAGGAGATGGAAGACAAAGGCAGAACAGGGAGTAGGTGGGGGCGCTCGGGGAAGGGCTTCTGTGATGCAAGGGGCCTACATCTGGAGTTTATATGGAGTATTACTCTTCATGATTGCTGCAAGAAGGTGTATAGCTAGCAACTCCCCGCCTACTGGGGCGTGGCCTCATAGACCTGGATGCAGAAGCCCATCTGGCCTCTTTTACCTCTCTGCTTCCCCTTGGGCCCCGTTTGCTGTTCGGTTTGCTTTGGATCTGATCTTCATCCATCGTTCAAGCAGAGAATCCTGACTTTATAAGTTTTACCTTTTAATAAAGATCGGTCTATTTGTTAGTTTTGAGCTAGTGTGGGATTCCTTTTTTATATATAAGTGTCCGACCTCTCCACCTTCACATGACCATACCGTGGGATAGGAGTTACTCTCTATATTGGGGTGGACTAGACAAAGACCCAGGAAGCAAATTGTCTTACAAATGTTACAATGGTGACAGATGTATGCTTGGACCCAGGTGCTCTAAACACAACACAGTGGCCAGGATTTTAACCACCTGACCACCCTTATCCACTGTTCCCGTATTAGCTGTGGAGTTTTTTGAGACTATTCTCGTTATAAACTAGAGTTCTCTCCACTGAGTGCCAAGACTTGGGTGCCTTGGCTCTCGTTCTCCACACGGGGTACTGAGACCTTTGTGTTCCTGACTAGAGGTGTGGGTCCCAATGGCTAAGTCAACTCCAGTCCTGGAGACTTTAGTCCAGCAGTCCCATACAGATTTGACTCTGATCCTTATAAATCAGGTCCTGGTCATGTCTTCCTTTAAGTTTAGGGTCTTGCTATTTGACAGGCTTTCTAAACAGCTGAGAGTCGCTAATGGGTAAGTTTGCAGAGAACTTGGTCTAAGGCTCTTTTTTTTTGTCTGTTTTGAGCTCAGATTAAAATTAAAATTAATGAATTTTAATTGATTTTATTTATTCAGATATACATGAATTGGGTGGAACTGTTGCAACCTTCAGAGGCCATTTCTCTTGCTGAGTCTTTGTCTCTATCTACACTCTAGGACTATCCTGTGGTGTGACTGTACCTGAAGTTAATTTCTGAATGACAGAGTTTTGTTTTTCTGGGTTTACACTAGACAGATGACCAAAATTTTATTGTTGAAACCGTGAGCTTTCTTTGTAAATGCCTTCATATGTTTTCACGGAGAGATAATCTAGAAATCCAGGTGTCTTTTACTGTGTGATAGTTTCCTTAACCTCTTTAAGGTATTAATGACCCAGAATATAATTGGTTAAATTAGTTTCTCTGCAAGAGTGGCAAGCTCTCTTATGCACTTTCTTCCTTGAAAACAGAAATTACCACGTCTAGGACTGTCTTGCAGAAAATGTTTCGGGTGAGCTTTCTTGCCTTATTTTGTATGCCTCACGAACAACCGGCTTTTCTTGTTGCTGCATTATTCTTATACTGAGCTGTCAACTTTCTCTCACTGGTAATAATTAACCATGGCTGGGTCACACCTTTTCCTATCCAGATCATTTTCAGTTTTCTCTGATGCACCCAAGGGAGGTGTTGGAAATCGGCTGCTGGGCAAGACCTCTTGGGCTTGAAGGTAGAAAAGTCCCTTCATAGCCCTGCAAGAAAGGGCTATGGCAGATACCCTGGATCCAGGTTTCTGATGGGGACTGTTAGTAACAGAGAACACAGCAACAGAGTCAACATTTTCAGACCCCTGCCTGAGGAGCAGGTAGACACACAGGCTGCTACTCAAGACTGAGTAGAAGGAGAATTTGTTACATGGGAAGGAAAAGCTGACAAAGAGAACTGTGGGTTTTGTTTGGGATGTGGTCATTCTAATATCTTATGTTCTGTATCTATAAGGGAATCATTAATTTTCCCTCGTAAGCTACCATAAGCCCCTACAAGTTATACTTTGCCTTTAATAACTGAAATGAGCCA
Organism: Dicrostonyx torquatus; assembly: GCA_028555095.1. Lineage (NCBI taxonomy): Eukaryota > Metazoa > Chordata > Mammalia > Rodentia > Cricetidae > Dicrostonyx > Dicrostonyx torquatus. The sequence continues at coordinate 4,939,388 of JAQHUG010000130.1, forward strand.
GGTGGTGGCGGCGCATACCTTCAGGAGGCAGAGGCAGGTGGATCTCTGTGAGTTCGAGGCCATCTTGGTCTACAAGAGCTAGCTCCAGGACAGGCTCCAAAGCTACAGAGAAACCCTATCTTGAAAAAAAATAAATAAATAATAAATAAATAGATAACTGAAATGAAATGCCCATAAGTAATGTATTCCTTTCCCTGCCTGACTCCTCTGGATTTGGGGAAGCCTTCTTTAGTATTTTTTTTTTATTTCCATGGCCATATAATTATTTGACTAAGTTCAGGGTGGATCTGTCTTTCCTGTTGCCGTGACCTAGTTGGAAACTGTGGTTATGTAACGGAGGACTTCGCCTGCAATGTCACACTTGAGAGGAACTTAGGAAGAAGTCAGGTTAGCTTTAGGGGGTGACTCTTAAAAGCCCTCACTGTCAAATAGGCCTAATTTCTAGAGTGGACCCTCAGCCTTGTGCCTGAATATGAGCCACTTCTCGGGGTGACTTCTTGGCAGGCTCAGCATCAAATGATATTAGAGAGATTCAGAGCGGTTTTTGTTCTTTCACTATTTTTTTTCTAAGCTTATGGATACTACTGGTGCAATCTAGCAATGAGCTTTCTGGATCATCTTCCTGTTCCTTACAATCTGTAGTTTTTAAATCCAGTCTGAACTTCCTTATGAGAATTTCTAACCAGCAAACTCAGAGTTTGCCCGGTAAATTATCATTCTTGTCATTCATAATCAAATGTGTCTGTGAAACCCGGCAGCACTCTGGTTTTCTGATAAGACTACACTCATCTCAAACTAGTGTTTTTGGTTGCAATGGAAACGTTGTGTCTTCACAGAAGCCAATCATCAGATCACACACTCTTTCAGGCTATCCACTTAGATAGAGTCCTGTTTGTTACTTTTGCCGAATTCTGAACCCGTGTTTGAATGGCACACAGCTGGCGAGTATGCAGACTCGGTTGTGGCTAGTGAAATTTTAGTTGACTTGTTCTCCAGCCGTGGAAAAACCAGCTTTGGGACCTATCTGTCGATTAGATTGAATCCTGTTGCATTCCCCGGTTGCCAGTCCTCATTGGGCTTTCAATCCTCCCAGCCCCTTCCAAGGTCTAACCTTAATCCTTCAAACTGGTATTTCCAATTTTCTCTCTGCCACTTGACCTAGTTCCCAGATTCCTATGGGAACTCCAGGTTATATGTAGCCTTGTATCTGGTCGTGTTTCCTGGAAAAGGCACTGAAGGGTTAGCCCTATGAAGGTTCAGCCATCTGTCTCTTCGGAACTTGCAGCTGTAACCTAACTTGAATCTCCTTGCAAAGGTTCAGCCGGAAGGTTTGTCTCCAAGGAGTCTCCAAAGGCACTGATGAGCCAACCCAGGAGCTCTAGGACCTCACCGGGAAGTTCTGCAGCACTAACAGAAAAGGGAATTTCTCAGCATAGAACTTCCGGCAAGAAAGAAGGGATCATAAAGACAGACATTTGTGCCTGTTGCTTTGACTATCTGACTATGGAAAAGATGGTCCCTAAGGAACTAAAATTTTCCCCCAGGAATCCCTGGTGAGGATTCCCTGGTGAAGCCCTGGCACCAACCAAAGGGGAGAGTTGCCTCTCAGGAAGAGATTTCACATAGTTCAGACTGAGCGGAGATAATAATGGGTTAATAATGGCAGGACTATGCCTCAACCATAGCTACTTAATTCCACAAATCCCTTGCCTTCTATTAAACCTAAACTCATTCTAGATACCCTGGACTTGGGGGGCCATCCAATGTCCTTGTTTGTTCCTCTTCCCAATGTGCCCACACTGAAGAAATCATCATCCTCCTCTCTTTATTCCTTATTCTGGATCTCTTTAATCAGTGGACTGGGGAAGGGTTCAGAGCCAAGTTTGTTGGGGTTTCCAGGATCTAGGCTCTGACTCCAATAAGCCAGTCACACCAAGACCTCTTAGAACCCACTAAACTGCTTGTTTACCCTCAGTGTTTGCTTCCCAACTCTGGTTTTGAAGATACTTTTATAAAAATGGCTCCCTTCTCATGAAAGCATCTTTCTTTTAAGGTGTCTGGGCTACCATACTCTGAAACATTGACTTTTGCCAACATCCTTGCCATACTGATGGTACAACTGGTTTAGCAGGAACAGCACCATGCTCTTTGAGAAACTATTCTGAGACCTTACTTCACCCCACTCAGGAGATTGATGAGCATTCTGGGATGTTTCAGGTTTGAATGACACTCATCTTGAACAAAAAAGGAGATTGCATTTTATCTGGGCACCATATTTCCCAAGAAACCAGCTACTTTTTGTATCCTGAAAGATGGTGAGCCACAGAGGACCAGCTTGTGCTCACCATCTCCCTCTGTATTTTCACAGTGAATGGAGAAGGCCATGTATCTCCTTCCTCAGGATTCCTAAAAACCCATGGGTGGCTCCCTTGTATGTCCATCTTTATAAAATGCAAGGTCCCCTTTCTCTTCATGAGACATTCTTCACTAAGGAACAATATTATTATTGTAACGGTCTAAATAAAATTATTTCCTAGTTGTCAGTACACTTTGTCATTCACCCATCAGGGTACTCAGTGGCCATTAACTAGAGCAAAATGAACAAGTCCTTGGGGACCTGTGGGAGGGTCCACGTGTATTTCTGTGCTTTGATTGGTTAAATAAAGACCTGCCTGGCTTATAGTTAGGCCAACCAACCCTTAGGTGGGCGGAGTAGACAGAACGGAAGTTCTGAGAGGAGAAGAAGGAAGTGGGAGAAGCCCCAAGCCACCATCGCAAATGGATGCAGGTTAGACCTTTCCGGTAAGTCACCACATGGTGACTTACAGACTTTTATAATGGGTTAGTTTAATTATGAGAGCTAGCCGGGAAAAGGCTAATGATAATAAGCCAGGCAGAGTTTAAATGAATCCAGTTTGTCATGTGGTTATTTCGGGTGCAGGCAGCCACCAGTAGCTGAGCGGGCCAGTGGCTGGGGGCTTGGAAGCTGGGTGCGGGGAACAAACAACACGCACCCCCCTCTCCCCCCTATTTACAACAGGGACCAAACCAGAGACCAACATCCATAACCGTGCCTACTGTTTATCATATCTTAGCAAACTGTCTAGTCCAAAAGGGCAACCAAGTTGACATGTAAATTAAACAGTTCATTCCTATAAATCACATGGAAATTCTTTATCTATTGAGACATTTGTACCCATGGGGAAGGCTTTGAGTATAAAATTATTTTACTTTTGATTAAGAACAGACTTCTGCTGCATATTTTATAGTACTGGGCACAAATCAAGTTAAAATCTCCAAATTTAGCTAAACTCTATTGGAACTGTTTTCTTTTTATTTTAAAAAATAGTTTCAAAAATTTCAATCTAAGCAATAGCATTTTTTTGGATTTCTTTATTGCTGTTGTGCTGATTTAAGATGTTCACTACCATTAAATTAATTATTTTCTCTGGTTTTTAGCAAGAAAAAAAGCAGCATCGCTTGCAAAGGCACAGTGTTTCTGTTGCTCGTTTTGGTTGTGTTTCTTTAAGGTCTTTAGTGCTGCTGCATTAGCATCATCCTTGCTGAATTCTCATAGGTCACCTCTTCATGATCCAGAGTCCTGTTTGCCTTTCTTATGAATTGCTCGCATGAGATCTTGCTTAGTTTGTGGATCTAAGGAACATTTCTCACTCTCTTTTCCCATTAAATCACCCCTTCCCTTTCCTGTCACTTTTACTTTTTCTTCAGAGAAGTTCATTACCCCAAAGTAGCTTTTATAATTTCATGTTTTCCTAATGAATTAAAAACAAGTTAGTGAGCAACTGATTTGAAATTGTAACTCTCACTAGCTACCTAGTATCAGTAAATTGGCACTTAATTTAAAAAAGTTTAGACTCAAGGAATCTCCTCATCAACAAAATAATGCAAATACAATTACCTGCTTCACTGAGTGTTGCCAAATGTGAACTGATAACTTGTAAAACTTTCCAAAGAACATCTGTAACACAGGAGATACTGCAGATGGCTTATCTAAAGTGTCCTATGAGCCTGAAGACATTTTCTATCCCTTCTAAATTGTAGACATACACATACAATAGAATGTTTCAGCATTTTAGTTGGGTGAATAAAGCATATTACAGTCATTATATCTACGCTAAAAAATTTACAGATGCTGTGATAATGATAGCTGGGGTTAGATTCAAAGTAACCTAGAAAGGGAGGGTATGTAGAAGAAATGACATCAATTATAGCTTGACACTTATTAAAGCTGCAAGATAGTACATAGAGTTTATTATACTCTTCTCTCTAATATGAGATATGATCGAAGATATCATCCACGATTACAAATTTTAAACTTAGTATGTCCATATCTATGATTGTAAATTTTAAACTCAGTATGCCCAACATTGAAATTCTATTATTTTCAAACCTTTCCTATTACTTCAGCCCTTCTCTTATGATCCTTGTCTCAATTGGTGGCATGTTTCTTATCATACATGTAGAAGATAATGATGGAAGACATCTGAAAATGAAGGATAACAAGACACATTTTGAAACTCATTTCACCTTTGTGTTTACTGAAGTCATGACTAAAGCATTTGGGAGATGTTATTATGGGGACAGTTATATCTCAGGTGAGTTGGAACAGAGAGATGTAGAAAAAGTTCCCTGCTGAGTCAAGTAGCCTACCCCTGTGGATAAACATCAATAAGAGAATTTGGGTCATACGAACTGTCTAAAGTGAGCTTCATACAAGAATCTTCTAACCCCACTGCAGTCTAACCACATCTAGTTGGAAGAAAGTCATCTCCCTCCCCATCTTTATCAAAAGCTGAAAGCTGTGTGTGTGTTTGTAAATCCCGAGTAGGCCTCTGTTGGGTGGTATGCTATAGGGTGGAACACCAGGGAAGGCCCACACTTCTGCCTGATCTTCAGATAAAGGTTCTAGAGTTGGGCCAACCTTCAGAACATCTCCAGGAGACCAATGCAGCTCTGAAACTCTGACCTGCTTTCAAGAGTTATCCTGAATTTCAGTGACCGTATGCCTCGTTGCTCACCACAGCCCATGCTTTCAGAGAATTAAGAGTACTGCCAAAATATTCATCACATGTGTCTGGCTTAAATGATAAATCACCTCTCGACTCTTTTATGACCCAAAGTTGACCTGAGAAGGAAAGACTCCACTTTTTAAGTGGCACCAACCTTCCTGGATGTTCTTTCTAAAGCAGAGCCAGGCTCTGAGTAAGCATCTGTCTACACTCTGCCTTTAGTTCACACAACCAAAAACTCAGCCTGCCAAAAGTTTCTGTCTTCATTAGGATTTCTAATACCGCAATGAAACATCATGACCAAAAAGAAGTTGGGAAGGAGAGGGTTGATTGGGCTACAATTTAGCATTGTTGTTCATCGCTGAAGGAAGTCAGGACAGGAACTCAAACAGGGCAGAAACCTGGAAGCAGGAACTGATGCAGAAGCCAAGAAGAGGAGCTGCTTACTGGCTGGCTTCCCATGGCTGGTTCAGCCCGCCTTCTTATAGAACTCAGAACCAGCAGCCCAGGGATGGCATCCCACACCATGGGGTGGATCCTCCCAGTTAATCACTAAATGAGAAAATGCCTTTCAGATGGATCTCATCAAGGCATTTCCTCAACCGAGGCTCCTTCCTTTGATGATTCTAGCTTGTGTCAAGTTGACCCACAACACCGGCCAGTACAGTTTCCAAGGAGCAAAAGGAGACCAGTGGTACCAGTCCTATCTCTCTGCCTCATCGTTTGCCTAGCATTTGAGGTGACATGGTGACATGGTGATCCTAGCCAACGTATTCATCACTGAAGTTTTTTTTTTCCATGTGTTGGCTTCATGGAACAGTAGTTGATAACGCCCTCTGTGACACCAGGGTTGGAAGCAGATATTTCCCATTACAACAAATGTTCTGCCCACTGTGCTTTAAATGATGAGAATGTGGTAGCAGACAAAGCACCACATGGTGGAAGGACTCACAATGAAAGCCCCAGGTGCATATGAAACACTGGTTTTGCAAAGAGAACAGTGAAAAACTAATTGCACTTACAGGTCACTCACAAACCAGACATACCCTCACTTTCTCCTGCTTTGGGAATAAGGAATCCTCTTCTAATCTAGAGAAGTTTACAGAAAAGACAACAACAACAAAAACAAAAACAAAAAACATGGATCCTGAGATTCATTATTGCTGTTTGTCAATAATGGATAAGTCAACTCATGTTCAATATGTCTGTCTCCTTGGCTGTCAGTGGAGTTAGCATAATGGTCCCAGCTTCCTAAAAGGATGATGGTGAGAAGGGGGACTATTGTGGAAAGCCAAGTTCTCTACAAAGAACTTGTGACATCTAGCAGGCTATAAGGAGTCCCCTGCAATGCAGTCCTGAACCTCAGACTAGGGGCCCTGCAATGCACTCCTCCTGAACCTCAGACTAGGGGTCCTGCATTGCACCCCTCCTGAACCTCAGACTAGGAGCCCAGGAACTGCATATGCAGAAATGAATGAATTCCACTGAGAACAAGTTGTTGGACATGTTGAGAATTTGGGGCTTTCAAACAGCCGTTTTCAAGGCTTTAGACACTGGAAGAAGTAAACACTGTCTTGTATTCTAGCGTCAATGTCAGCTCACTCAAATAATTTCCTTTCACTCATGTGAATGTTATTTGATAAGTAAATCTAACAGTGGTAATTGAAAGTTTCTCTAGCTACTCATTTAATGATGCAATAAAACTTATATCCTTCTTCAATAACCTCCCCACCCCAGCCCACATCATTTCTTGGCAAATGTCCCCTTCCTTATTCTGTACCAGGGAGCCCCAGGTGCAGCTGGGTAGGCTAACTTATCTGAGAAGCTTGGAGGTGACACTTTCCTGGAGACTGCTTTACTCCTCCCTCCCTGTCTGTCCCCTACCCCCAGAACCCTCTTCTAGGGTTCCCTTGGGTGTTTCTTCCCCGTGACCTCCAGGGGCTCCTGGGTGAAAAAAACTGGATTTGTGGTGTTCAGGCCCCTGAGCTTTGAAAATGCCTTTGCTGGTTGTGTGAGTCTTAGTTCACTTTCCCCCTGGGTCTCTGCTTTCTTTTCTTCCAAAAGGGAGAAAAAGGCTTCAGTGTGATGTTAGCAAGTTTCTTTCTGAGGGAACTCTAGCTGAATGCGATTCCCCGCCTTGGTGTGCTCTGGAGGATCACAGGTGGAATTAAAACCAATGGTTTTCATCACCAAAGAAGCTAATCCCTGAGGAAAAGGAAGTACTCATTAGCGGGATTCTCTCTCCCTGTCTCTGCCAAAGGTCACCACTTCCTGCACAGGCTCCGTTCTCCTTCGGAGTCCTGAGATTAAAGTCCCTCTGGGTCCTTAAAAGTGAAGAGAGAAATCTGTCCTAAGTGCATTGCCAAAGAGCGCGCTTTTTCCGAAAAACCGGGAGGAAGCGGGACTGACCATCCTATTAGCTCAGCCCTCAGGCTTTTGTGGGTTTTGAGTACTGCTAAGTCCAAAATTTCCTCCGAGTGCCTGAAAAGCATGGCTTGCCTGCGAACTTCCCAACTTCTGCTGCTGCTGCTTCGCGTTCCAGAGAGAGGCTGTTTCGTGTCTATCTTGCAGACACTGACGTAGTGATCAAAAAGCAAAGGGACATAGAGTTTAACGGCTTAAAAATGGCGACTCCATCATTCCAGTTGCTGCCTTCTCTGAACTGTTTCATTCCTTGGCTTCTCCCGTCCCAGCTTCCATGCCTGGCCTTCATTTTCTTGGTACCACCTCAGCACCTTCATCTTTGACTTTTTCTTGAAACTATTAAGAAAAAAAGAAAAAAGAAACTACCCCCCCCGCGCGCGCACACACACACACACACACACACACACACACACATGCTTCTCTCGTTGAGTGATGGAAGGTGCTTCTGAGGGAGTGAGTTGGATTGTTTGCTCGATAGTAAATTGTAGGCAAGTTCAGTCCAGCTACCTTGTGGAAGTAGCTGGGGCTTTAGGAGCTCTCCTGAGAGTCTTACAGTAGCAAGCAATTCATCAGGTGAAGTCAAATATCTCTACACACATTTCTCTCATAGACTGAGACTGTTTAAATGCTAATAATTTAATAGGGAATGAAAGGAATTGTAGTCAATTGACTTGGATGTTGGTAGCGCAGGCTGGAAGACTGTCATTTGATATCTTCCTACGGTGTCACGGTTAGGACAACAGTAATCACTAAGAGCTAGTGTTTGTTAAATGCTGAGCATTCCCTCAGTCTCTCTTAGAGAAAGGCAATGAAGATTGTAGAAGCCCATCAAGCTCCTATGAGCCTTTGTTGATATGACCATTTACAATGCTTTCTCTGTCAGCAGTTGGCAAAATCAGAGAAGAAAAAGTGTGTGGGAGGGAGGATAGTGTCTTAAAATAAGCTCCTGGTGTCTCGACTTCTGGGGCACTCTTCCAGTCCCGAGCTTGGAAGAAGCAGCAGTTCTCAGTGTACCTCGATAAACGAAATACTTCTTCTGAGCTAATCAAAGGTGCTGGTGGCCTCCCCGGAGCAGGCAGGCCTTGCTCTCACAACAGCCCCTGGGCTTAGGAGCCGTGTCTGGGCGCCTACGCTGCAGGATCATCTTTCCAGCACTTCCTCCAGCCCAGTACTATGGAGAAAGCACCTCTCACCACACCATCAGCTTAAACTGTTGGATACTGCCTAATGGCCAGAGAAGCAAGGTAATGGGCAATGTCCCTGGGGACATCTTCAGGTAAAGGAGAGGCAGAGGCTGCACTCCACAGGAAGACAGGACTTAAAGCTTTTATTTTGTGGTCCTTAACACAATCTGAAAAGTGCTTTTATGTACAAATACATACATTTGTAACTATCAAATATCTTCTTTATGATTATTATTATGTATAATTATGTATATATTATTATTATAATTCTTCAGATTATATAACTGTGCAAGAAATAAATATCCATAAAGCAGTTTTTAATAAACATATCATTTCCTTTTTAAATCAAGCCAACATCCTACTTTCTTTCTAATTTCAACCTTCCTAGAAAGCCAGCTTGAACCATTTCCCTTCAGGATTATCACTTCTTAAGGGTTTCAGAAATAATTCACAACTAAGTACAGTAGGGAAAAATATTTATTTTCTAAAACCATTACCTTGACAGGCAAAACAAAGCATGTTCTCAATTTCATTCAGAAATACATTTAAAAAAATACATAGACCAATATGGCCTGCCCAGACATATATTCAACATGGTAAATATAAGGAATAAATCGTTTGAATATAAATATCCATAAAAAAATAAGTACATCAACATTCAATCTAACCTTTTCCATTAGCCAGTTACATACAGGAACAAACTTTGACAGCTCTACAGCACAGCCGACTTTCAAGATCTTTCACAAACAACTCTATACCATTCGTGTTTCCCAAGGTCAAGGGCAGGGGCCGGATTCCGTCATCCTTTCTCTCATAGACCAGGGCTAGCAGATTAGCATGGAAATGTTTCATCTACCGCCGACTGACACACTGGACTAGACTCCTATGAGGCGAGGATTCAGTATAGGGGCTGGGGAGCCTGGTGGCAGGAGAGGAGAGAATAGAGGGGGCAATAATTAAAGGCGGGGGTATATGTGACATTGCAGTACGGTGAGGTAGACGCATATTCATGAAACCCAATGTACAGTAGTAACAGTTGCTTTGAGTTTTGCATTCTACAACTTAAAAAAAAAAACCTTTGTCCTTTTTTGTTTTTTGATTTTTTTTTTTACTTTTTTTTTAAAACTCAAGTGTTTTGTCCTTCGAGTATGTTTTCAATTTGTGCATTCTTCAGAAAATTTTTGCATGGACTTTGGAGTTTCTCCCTGAAATGTGCCAGGCGCCTGAGTCAGACACAAACACTCCCGAGGGACTTTTTGCAGAAACTCCACCCTGGTGTGGAATCTCCTTCCTCTCTGGACGATGCCACCTAAGAATGTCATCATGTCTCCGCTCCCTGAGAGGTCCACTGGCATCCCCAAACAGCAAGATGGGGTGAAAAGCAGTCACTACCGGCAGAAGCGAATAATGGCAGGTTCAGGAACATCTCAACCTTTCTTTTGGAATGTTTGGAACAAGGATGCTGGGCCTCCTCCGCCAGTCTGAAATAAGAAATTGTAGAAGCAGGACGGATGCTCTTGCTGAGAACCCAGCCAGCGTGGAGAGTGCAGAGTTAGTTGGTCATGGGCTTGCTCTATGGAGTGATGGCTTCCAAAATACAGAAGAGCTCCGTAGTCAGTGTGCTCTGTTGTGTATCAACTTCTGGTCTCTATAGAGCTCAGCTTTCAACTTTGCTACCCGAAAAGATGTCCTGATGCTATTGCTGATGGCCTCCAGCCTATTAAAACCAGACAAGAGAAAATAAACGTTATGTAAGCACACAGAGAGAAAGAAAAGCAATCATTCTTTCACTAAAGAAACTTCTAAGTTTAGAATTTGGCACAAACACATTAAGTCCAGTTCCTAGCCTTTTCTACCAGGTATGTTAGTATGTCACTCTCTGATAAATCCTCCAGCAGTATCTATGACCTCTGTGAACAAACCCTGCTTACTACTGCAGAGAGGAATCCTATGAGTGCGTCTAAGAGGAATTAGGCACTACATACTATGTTTAAATAGCTCCGACTACCCTTTGCTTCTGTGGAGAAATGGCACATTGGCACCTTCTAAATTACAAAAGAAATGGAAGCTAATACATGGGTGGAGAGAAAATTAGGGAAACTATGGGCAGACCCGAGCAAATACTTGATGACATTTTTTTTAAATGTATAATTTAATTATATGTCTGTGTGTGCGCACATGCGTGTGTACGTGTGCTTATGAGTAGAAACAGATGAAGAACTGTCGCATTAATTTAATAGTTAATGTCAGACAAGGTAACAAACGGGCAAGGTCTTTGGCAACCGTGACCTAGCAGAGAACGAACCTGGGGAGGCAGGTGTGAAGGGAGCTAACTGTGGCTATCCTACACAGAAGCAGTAACCAACTCAGCATCCCTCCCCACTGTCACACTGGGATCAGAACACTTTGGTCACAGAACATCTTGCCCCTGGATTTCTTGGAGAGGCTTCTAGACATAGGAACATGTAACAGGTCTGAACAGGTCTAAGTCTCACCAACCTTACCTAATGGTTTTATTTCCCTTTGGCCATTTGAATAATTAACTGCTACTTTTTAAATAACATATATACATATTTTAAATGTCTTCCTTGACTGATTTTTTTAGTTTCTTGAGGCAAGCAGAAGATAAAAGAACCAGAGTGGGGGGAAAGCCTGGATATGCTTAAGTGCTAAAGCTGCCTCTCAGTGTGGAAGGTTCGCCTATAGACCAGTGTGTGCTAAGACAGTGGGCAGGCTTCTGGACTCGAGGCCTGAGCATTTGAGGAGCCCTTCCCTTTACTCTTTGAAGTAACGGTTCTGAACTGTATGGGAGCCTTTCTCCCACTAGGAAAGACCAGGGAGGGAGGCCTTAGCACCGCTATCTAGGGCTAGCGGCCACTGCGAGCCTCTTACCTTCTAATTTTCCTTCCTTCCACCAGCTGCTGATAGATACACTTCTTTCCTAGCTTCGAACAGGCTCTTCTTTTCTTGAAGTCTTCTAAGCCTTTCTGCATGGTATTTTGGGCTCTGTTAAGACACACAGGGAACGCCGTTTTAGCAACAGTCTGTGGAGGCTCACCTTGACTCTCCAGGTCTCTGCTACTGTCTCTAAAGTGAGGACAGTCACAGAGGAAGGTCAGTGGACTGCACATGACCAGCAGCTAAATGCGCTTCCGCTCACCTGAGTTCTTTTCCTGCTTGACAGAAATTCCAGCACTTCTTGTCCTTTTGGTCAGCACATTGACATCTGTTCCCGTTGTCTGTGGCCTTTGTGGAAAGTAAGTCCTTCAAGGAACGCTTGGACCGGGAAGGGCTTCCCAGGCCATATGGAACAACACGCCTATTACAGAATGAGAGAAGGAAAAGAGAGTAGCTTGATTAATAATCTTCCAAATGACACATCCTTTGAGCATACAACTCAGAGCGCATTCGGCCAGCTCACGAAGAGAAGTGCAGAAGCTACTTGGCATGTTTTCCCATCAGTGCCCCTCAGTGTATGTCTCCAAATGGGTGCACACCAGCTTTTTATCTGATTCCATGAGATTCTATCTCAATACTTAACAATATTCCATTTCTTCTAGACACAGCTTTGTCCCAAATGACAACACCTCTCTTTGGATTTCTGCTTTGTGTTTTCTTCCTTATCTAATGTGTACTATGGGGTGGAGGGAGGAAGATGGGGGGGGGGCGCTGAAGCAAAACCAAAACCCAAGATTTTCTACTTCAGTCATGTGTAATAATGCTAGACATGTTGCTTGATGGAGCCAGGCACACTGGAACACTGCTCCTCAAGTCTGGTAAGAGCTCATGAGTACGAAGGACCTAGCATCAAAACACTATCCAGGCACTCGCAATGAGTCTATTTCAGTTCTCACAGCAAGGAACACACTCCTTGGTAGACCCAGTACTAAGGATTAGGTCCAAAGTGACTCGGGTCTGGTTTGGTTTGGAATTTGGCCAGCCATTGTAGATAGAATGAATGTGTTTGTTCTTTCTTGTGATTGCTTCTGATGAGAGGACTAGTGCCGGGGGCTGAACAGCCTTTGTTCGCTCAGAAGGTAGAAGAGACCCCTGTGACCAGTGTTCTGATCTCTGCCTTGAAATGTGGTTTTCTACAGACAAGGCGAGAAGCCAGACGTTCAGGGCTCCACTCTAATCCCGCTACCAACTCGTTTCTTCTCAAGGGACTTCAACATTTTGTTTCTTAGTTTTTCCATAGGTAAAGCAAAGGTATTACAACTCTCCACTACACCATTTGGTCTCTCCTCTGGGACAGACGACAATGAGCCCCCTTGGTGAAAGAAGTACAGTGTGAACTAGCCTACAGGACTTGGACTATTTGGTCCCAAACACCCAAGTGAGACTCTCCTGCTAAGACCCCCTTCCTTGTCTTGAAATGTTCAGCCCATTCCTGCTTGTCCTCAGCCCCTTTCATCTGTCCACGGTAAGCAGCCTGGTTCCCAGCACCTCAGAAGACCCTCCACTAGGTGACTAGCACTAAGCTGACCTGTCTCAGCATCATTCCTCCTGGGAGGCACTTTCTTGTGGTCAGCAATGCTAAAGCCTGGAGCTCCCCAAAAGAGGAACTTCAACCCCCGAAGCCACAGCAGTCAAAGTACATCTAGAGTTACAATGCCCTCTAGAGACTCACTCGGGAGTGTTGACCCAGATGATGTCCAAGTGGCAGAAGTAGACACACTCCTTGTCCATCAGGGAGGAACAGGAGCAACGCTTGGACCTTCGGGGTCTCCAGGATGTGCTGGGAGGGGGGCTCTCCCCTCCATTCTCGGCTCGGGTGCTGAGCTCTGCTCCCAAGACAGCTGCGAAGAGAAACAGAGGGTTGAAATGAGTCTCTCCTCAGACGTCCCGAACACCTGCATCATCGTATTCAGGCCAGATCTAGCAGCGCAAATAGAAGCAGACAAGGCATACAACCGCCTTTAGCCAGGAACACAAACAGAAAGAAAGGGATTTCTTTGTTCTCCACGCTTAACAGGACTTCACCCTTACCCTGGCAGGCTTATCCACCTGCAGGGAGGTTACACACACACACACACACACACACACACACACACACACA
>JAQHUG010000130.1:4955459-4985273 GCA_028555095.1 Dicrostonyx torquatus
GGACGCTCGCCCTCTTTGCTGTTCACTCCCTGGTACTAGAGGATCAGATTATTTTGGAAGATTAGCCTACTTTTCTAAGACCCCTTCCTCAACTCCCTCAACTCTCCTTCTCAACTCTCTCTCTCTCTCTCTCTCTCTCTCTCTCTCTCTCTCTCTCTCTCTCTCTGAAATAAAATTCTTCTCATGTGAGAACGAGTTAGCCAGGAAGAAAAATTAAATAATAGTGATATGAAAAACAACAATAATTTGATTTTGTCAGACACATCTTTTTTTTTTCCTAGGATCACTGATTAGAAGTACCCCACCAACCCACACTAAAGATTTCTTGCTCTCACCCTCTCCCTGGCAATTGCCGGGTTATCCGGACGGATCTTGAGAAATGGCAGGAAACGAACACCAGGGGGCAATGATGAGCTGCAGGGTCTTATGTTTTAGAATAAAACAATTAAAGCCTTGGCTTCTAAGTAATTAGAAACAAGCTGTGGCCGAACAGAAAGAGGGGCAGAGAGGGTGACTTCAAGGCCTTCCATTATCCCCTTCCCTGGCTTTCCAGAGATGCCCTGTCCCCCTTCGCTGCTTTACTTGGGCAAAGGGGTGATCTGTGCATGTTTAGGAAGCTACGAGGGCGATGCAGGGAGGGAGGACCTGACCTACCTGTGCTAAATAAGCGGATCAGATCATACCTCACCGTTTAGTAGCGTGTTTACATTTTCCAAACAGTTTCCTGTCTATTTTACCATGAAATGCTCCCTTCCCCCAGGTGCCCACGGGTTTCCTAGGTACAGGTGACAACATGTCTTAATGAATAAAGCAAAACACACATAAAACGTGTAGGCTTTTCCAGTAGGCTTCCCTTTTCAGGTGAGGAAAAGGAGGACCCCAGAATGTCCAGAAGCCTGAAACCACTCAGAGTGCTTTTCTATAAAGATTAAATAGGACTGTACCAAGACCCAGGGATGCCACCAGAGAGGCCCCCTCCTCCATCTCATCGTGTTTGACTACCGTTCTCCCTGGGAGTAGATGCCCATACAGACTCATTTCTAATACCGGACCCACAGAAGGAGATGGAATGCAACCATTTCTCCACCTCTACAATCAGAAGACAGATTTAACAGCAATACACAAGCTGAAGACAATGCTTAGTCCCTTTGACCTCACTGGAAACCAGAGCAAGGGAGATACACCAGCAGAATCAGGTCCCTAGTGAACTCTGTCCCTTATGAGGCACTGTACTAAGAGCTGGAGAAGCAGGAACTAGGAACCCTCCCACACCTAGACCTGAGGCCCAGGGCCACTGCCAGGCCTCTACCTCTGCTTTGCTTACCTCAGCCTGACCCCCAGGGTATCCAGGAGGTGACAGCTATCCCTAGAACTGGGCCCCAACAGGAAGCCAGCTCTGCCCACCCCAGCTCCTCTGAAGACCTGGGGGATGAGAGCTGATGTCACCTCCTCAAAGCCCAAGCTTCTTGCCTGCAGGAGAAAGGGCAGCTGGAAATGTGTACTCCCTCAACCCCCCTCCACTGACCCCCCCACCTTTCCTAACCTCCTGGCCAATTTAGCCAAACACTGGCAATTGTCAGGACAAACCTGTCCTCAGCTCCACCCCGGAAATGCCCAGCCCAGTTCGCAAAGGTATCCTCCACTGTCTAGCCCAGAACATCCTTCAGCGCGGACACCCCTGCAGGTATGAGTGGCCCCAGCATCAAGGGAAGATGGGAAGCAAGTGGGAACTGTCCAGGTATCTTCCTACTCCCCACCCTCCCGTCCTCTGACCAACACTGCCCTGTCCATATTCTCAAAGTAGAAGTGTTAATGTTGGCAGCCACCCACTCTGACCCCTGCTCTTCTAAAGTTCTGTGAAAGCAAATTGTAAATAAAAAAACAATATATTAGGCCTGGGAGGGTCTCGTCTTTCCAAATATGATCCTACCTTTGATGTTTTGTCCTAAAGTCCCCAGGCCTCTGTGAGTTTATGCATCGTGGTACACACAATGCACATGCACCTATGTCTCTTTCGTGTGTGCTTGGGACAAAGTGCAGACTCTCTCTACCAACTTTTCATCTCTGTCCCTTACAGCAGCCCCCTCCTTTTCTTCCCAGGGAAGGAAGTGGGACTCCTCATTCAAGGCCAGCAAGAGAAGCTCTAGGCTCCTCTAGGCAGCTTCCCAGATAAAATTTTGCCAAGTATCAAGGGGAGGGGAGGACAGTCCCATCAAACCAGTTTGACAAGCTAGATGGTCCCACCCGCCTCCACTTAAGATATTACTATTAGAAAGGCTAAAGAGCTGAAGGAAGAAATAGCCATGAGTGGAAGTCTTATAACTACGGGGATACCTTCCCTGAGTTCATCCCACTCTTCAAAAACCTCCCAGGGGAATGCTCCTTACAGCCCACCACCCTCGAGGAGGGAGAAAAGAGACAAGGAAGATGGCTTTTCCCTCCCATACAGCAGCTCCTTGTTGGCCTTATTGTTCCTGCTGGAGATGTTACCCTTGAATGCGGGAAACTGCTTGATAAAGCTGTTTTTATGTTTTTCTTTCTGTATCTTTGGCTGCATATTAATAGATAGCTATAAATAAAACACCCTGAGCTCCAAATACAGAAACCACACAGTAGCAGAGTGTATTGTTTCTAGCACTCCTCGACTTTGCTCTTTCTCAACTTTTGCGTAACAAAACTTGCAACTTTGCCAAGCCAATAAATTTGATGAAAGATGTTGCATTTTGTTCAGGGAAGGAAAGAGCTGTGCAGTTGCTTGGCGGCAAGTGGAAATTAGCTTCTGGTGGGCAAGGTGAAGCGATGCAGACACCGTGCCTGCTCTACTCTCAGGTTGGTGACTACAGTGTAGACCAAGTTTTCGTGCAGTGTTGTCCATGGCAACCACTGTGCCCATGCCACACCGCATGCACGTGGTAGCTGGGAACGGACGAAGTTTCTTTCTCCCTTTAATCTAAAAGCTAATGGAAATGGGGATGGCCTGAATCTACTCATCCAATGCACTAAAAAAAAGTACAAAGTATGATTTACCTTTAGTTTAAAAGATAACATGAGACTCTTTGACCTAGCTTTTCTGAAGCGCAGTCACCAGGAAACCACTTTTACAGTTTCTTTATTCTTTTTATTTTCAGGTTTGTTTGACAAGTATATTTTCTTGATATTTTGTTTTTTAAATAAGTGTTTCTTTTACTTGAATAATTTTAGGAAAGTGTGTCCTCGTTTTATGTCCTCTGTTGTGTGTGTGTGTGTGTGTGTGTGTGTGTACATGTGCACACATGTAGGGATAGGTAGAGGCTAGAGGTGATATCTGGCATCTTCCTCTATCACTCTCCACATTATTTATTGATTGATTGATACACAGTCTTTCACTGAGCCTCAATCTCACCGTTTTGACTAGGCTGGCTGGCCAGCATGGCCCTGTAACATACCTCTCTCTGGTCCTCAGAACTAAGCTTACAGAAACAAGCCGCCAAGCCTGACTGCCACGTGAATCCTGGGAAATCTGAACTCTGGTCCTCGTGCTTAAATATGCAAGCCTTTTACCTGCTGATCCATCTTCCCAGCTCAGAAAATTTTCACAACACCACTATCCTTAGTTATGGGTATGGTTTAATATATATGGAACATTTCACTATTATCTGTTCATTTTGGTTTTAAAAAAAACGCTCATTCATAAACCATGCTCCCACTATACCAACCGTGGCCTGCTCATCACTCTTACTGAAATACTGTTCCATCCATGGTGACATCACATGGGTCATGAAGGATTCGGTTTGTTTCTCCTCTCTGGTTCTGTTTTCAAGACCAAATATCTTCCATCAAGAACGCTCCCAAGAGTGCACTCCCAAGAAACAGCTGCTCTAGCAGAAATGAGAAAAACAAAGACTCACACCTAAAATGTCCCTAGCTAACAGGTCCCCTGGTTTAGTGGCTTTACACACCAAAGGTTCATGGTTGCCCTTGAGCTCCCTTGCTATTCTCACCCTTCTTGAGCATGCCCATCCAGCACAAGTGTTGGCCCTCCCATGCACTCAGGCACACACAGGCCGGTAGATTTGAACAGGAGCATATAGTAAAATTCCACATGCCACAAAAGAGAACAACATCCAGTGTCTACAGGCTAGTCTTTTGCTTTAATCTCATGCATGCCATTTGGGACTAAAGGGACTTTGATATGGAAGACACACAGCAAACCACTTAAGTGGAATGGAGAGGCATGGTTTCATTAAATGGAATACAGGGGATGTTTTCAGCAAGCCTTCCTCCATGTGGCTGAAGGGTGTGTGATTCAAATGGGATATAGTTTGTCCTGTCTGAAAACATCAGGACATTTAGTTCCATTTGTGGGGATAGGAGATGAGGGTCTTTGTAGGTGACTAGGCTACTAATCAAGATTAGACATTTCTTTAGGGAAAAAGTTATAGATGTCATACAGCCAGGCTTTCTCCAGTGTGCAGCCGCTCCCGTGATAGTCTACTGTTCTCCCACCTTCCACTGCAAGGTGAATCAGCCCTGGACCTTCCTCACATGCCTGAGAGATGTTGATGCCATGATCATGGCCTTGCAAACTCTCTAGACTATAAACCAAATAAAGCTGTTACAGATATGATAGGATATAAGGGTAGATTATTGAATCTACTCTGAAAAGAAAAGGAGGGCATAGAAATAGGATAAAAAGGTAGATTACTACAAACTTCTCAGGACGATTTCAAAGAAGCTAGCTGAGATGGTCCAGCCTCACAGACTACTCTAGCCAGGACTTGAGATAAGCCCTGAACTTTCCTATTACTAGAGAAAAGACAACAAATGATATAGCTACCTCTCCTAGGACTTGACAATTAACCCCAATTTTTCTTTTCAGGAACCCCTAAAGATATTGTCACCACCAGACAGCAGGAAGTAGATTTAAGAACACAATGCCTACATTCCCAAGATGTGGGGTGGGTGGTTCTTGGTCATTCAATAGGTCGTGGATATTTGTCATTGTTTAGGGTGGTTAGTTACAAGTTGTTATTGGTAATGGTCAGGGGAAAAGCTGAACAAGGAGTTTAGATTTAGGGTTCTTGTTTTGAAAAGAAAAAAAGAGGATACAGATATGATAGGATATGAGGGTAGATTATTGAATCTACTCTGAAAAGAAAAAGGGGGATATAGAAATAGGATAAAATGTAGATTACTGAATCTAATTTTAAACAAAAAAGCAACTACTAGTTTTAAATATTTTACATTGATATGGATTTTTGTATATTGATACAAATTTAAAATTATTTTTGTTAGAACATACTGTACATACAGTTCAAACCTTATTCAAGATATTATACCTATACAACTCATTTAACAATGTAATGCAAATTTCTAGTCCTTGAAAGTTGTTATTACCAACTATTTAAGATAATAAGGAAGTGAATCACCTATTACAATTGAACTTGAAATCATGTTAGGTATATTTTCAAGGTCAAACAGATATAGCTTAGAACACAGGCTATCTTCAAAGACTTCAGAGATATAAAGAGTATGGCATTTAAGATGCTTTAATACCATAGTTGTTTTTTTATGACAATAAGATATGTCTGTTCCTAGCAGCACCAGTCTACTTCAGAAAAGATGATGGGCACTGCAGAAACTCCACATAGAGTTTATTTCTTTGTGGTAAAAGTAAGCCACTGGGCAAGAAAGTTCCCTTGTTTCTACTGCTGACAGTATGCTGCCCAAATTGGACAAGTAGGACACAAAAAAGAGTGACTGCCAAACCTTACACAGACCAGGCAGGACAGCCCTTCAAAAATTCTGCTCCATAGAAAAGTCTGGTTGAATATTCTAGGCTTGTAGGCTGAAGATTGATGTCTCAATGTTGCAGATGAACCTTGAGTGACTATCCAGGAAGCCATCTGTTTCTGTCATTTTCACATTTTATGGAATTTATTTGTTTGCACTTCCTACTTACTCAGTTAATATTATTTCATTCTCAGGTCTATGAGAGGGTTAAAGACTAGATAGTTATAGTTTTGCTTAGCAGATTCAGAAAAGAAACTCACTAAAAAGGTATAAAGTGTATAAGATTGAGAGATATCAAAAGGGAGTTTAGGATGATAATGCTAGTTAGGATAGAAAGTGAATTAAGTACAAGACTTTGGACTCACCAAGATAGGATAGATAATGGAGTATTTTCTCAGAATTTGTCAAATGCAAATGGATTACACACTGTTAATGTATTTATTACCTGTATATATTGTGTATAGTTATTAAACTTATTATATATAGTTTTTCTTATATTAGTTATAGCCTTCTTTTTTATTTTAGACAATAAGGGGGAAATGTAGTGACATTTTGCTTGTACTGTAACAAATAAAGCTTGCCTGAAGATCAGAGTACAGAGTCAGCTACACTAGTTAGCCATAGAGGTCAGGCAGTGGTGGCAAACACCTTTAGTTCTAGCACTTGGGACTCAGAGACTGATGGATCTGTGTGAGTTCAAAGCTACACTGGGCTACACGAGACTGAATCAGTCTAAAAGAGAAACATTCAATAAGCAATGGAGGCTCACACCTTTCATACCAGCACTAGGGAAGTGGAGATGGGAAGTGACATAGCTGGGTGGAGAGAGAAATTTAAGGTGGAAGGAGACAAGAGATCAGTAATTCAGTCTGAAGACTCCTAGAGACAGGACTCATTCTGAGCTTTCGTAGGGAAGGCACTCAGTCTGAGGACTTGTAGAGTTAGGATAGTCCATTCAGTCTGAGGATTCATGGAGACAGGATCTTACCAACTTTGGTCTGAGGATTCAGTAGAGGTAAAGAATCTCTCTAGTGGCTGGCTCCTTGGCTTCTGTGATCTTTCAGCATTTACCCCAATATCTGATTCCAGGTTTCTATTATTAAGACCAATTTAGAGTTCACACTACAAAGTGTTTCTTATAAAGCAGCGTACACTCAACTACTATATTATAGAAATACATGGGGGGCCGGGCAGTGGTGGCGCACGCCTTTAATCCCAGCACTTGGGAGGCAGAGGCAGGCGGATCTCTGTGAGTTCGAGACCAGCCTGGTCTATAAGAGCTAGTTCCAGGACAGGCTCCAAAAGCCACAGAGAAACCCAGTCTCAAAAAAAAAAAAAAAAAAGAAATACATGGGATGGCTAACAGACTGTGCTTTATTTTATTTTGAGATAGAATTTCATGTAGCTCAGGCTAATCTCAAACTGGCTACATAGTGCAGGATACTACTGAATTTTGACCCTTTCTCACCCCCCAACTCCGCACCCCCCTGCCCAGGGTTCTGGGATCACTTTTGTGCACCCCCATATCCAGTAAAGAACTAAATCTGGCCAAGCATGGTGAGTGACACCTTTAATCTCAACCTCTGGAGCAGAGGCAGGTAGAACTCTATAAATTCCAGGTCAGCCTGATCTACATAGGGAGTTCTCTCAGCCTCCCACATGTTGCCACACCCAGGTTAAAACCCATCTTTAAGATCTGTATTTTTTAAAAAAATTATATTTGACATCTCATCTGTGGTGGTAAAAAATAAGCAAGAGATCTTCAATCTTTCTCAAGATATTTTATAATAAAAAACCCTTGGCACCATGCTAAAATGTGTGCCGCCAGTCCAGGGGAGTAGCAAAAAACCGGCTTCCTTGAAATTCATTTTTCATGTTAGAAGTTGAAAATCAGAAAGCTCCTTTTATTCAGTTTCTCTAATTTAGTATACATATGTTTTCTTGATCCACAACTTGGTGACCAAGGTAGTTCTAGGATCTTTGTATGTTCCAAGGAGAAGGGAAAAGAAGACATATTTGTGTTCCCAAGTCAATAGAACAATGAAGGTTATTAAAAACTTCCAGGCATAAGCAACACAGGACTGGGGAGAGTTTCCAAGTTAGATAATTTAAGGATTATGGTAAGGGACAGCCAATAAATCAGGGAGAGAGAAGAAGCCATGAGCGATAAGGCATACCTGTAATTCAACACTTGAGAGGTGGAGGCAGGAGGATCAGAAGTTTAAAACCGTCCTCAATTGCATAATAAGTTTGGGCTATGTGAGATCCTGTTTTTAAAAAAGAAAATGAAGGAAGGCAGAGAGAAAGAAAACAATAAGAAAGAAGGAGAGACAAACCAAACCACCAAAACAAAGGAGTCTGGAGGAGGGAGGAGGAGGGTGTGGGGAGAAGGAGGGAGCTGTAACAATGCTTGGCTGCTGGGTTTCCAGTTTCAGTAGGAGCATCCAGCTGCCAGTTGTGATGGCTCAGGGATGAGGTCTGCATCATGAATGTGTCCATAAAGTCCCAGCAGGATGCAGGATGTCTCTGCTGCACACTTCCACACTGTGATTCTCAAGGCCAAGGATGACCACAGGGGCCAGCAAGGAAAAGAATGTGGCGGGAGAAAAAAAGAAGTCACAGTTCAATGAGGACTTCCTCTTTCCCATAGTGTCAGGTACAAGAACCTTACAATTCTCTGGGAAGACTGGGTCACCGTTCAAAAGCCTGGATTTCATTTGTGTTTTAAAAAAATGATTTAAAGTTACTCCCGTGTTTTGCAAATCTCATTCTTGGAGTAAGTTTTTGCAGGGGGAAAAAAATCACTGTAGAGTTTTTAGGAAAATTCTGTAGCATCCAGCATTCCTCATCTCTTCCCTTCATGAGAAAAGAGTTAGAAAAAAATCATTTCAGAATTCCTACATGCTCCCTACCAACAGGCAGTTCAAAAGTTGCTCTCAGCCTAAACTGTAAGTCAGTAAAGAATAAATCCTCTTCAAATAATTACTTTTTACTCAAATATAAGTATGCAGAATAGAAGAAAAGAATATTTTGTGCTGGTTGTCATTATAGAAAAGAAATGGGTTAAAGAGTGAGAAACTTCTTTAAAGGAACATTTGGATTCACTTTAAAATGCAGATTTAATTTCACAAAATCCAAAACGCATTTAACACTAAGGATTGTGTTTGATTTGGCATTTTCTCTTCTTTTCCATTTGTTCTTCTAATGAAAGAAAAGGAAAAAAACAGACTTTTGGGGTAGTTGCTAGAACTTTCCTGGAAATTAATGTCTTTTTGGTTTATTACTTTTTATAAAGCTTGAAGCGTGATGTTACTTAATATTTCTTGATTTTAAGTGTTTCCCTACGTGCAGTTTTCACCAAGGTCAGTCCAAAAGGCATTGATTCCATGCAGGACTCGCAAGAGTCAGAGTGAGGAGTGAAGCAATTGTGTTTATCCATCTTAGTTTGTCAACTCACTTCACAACAACGTGGGAAAAAAAACAATGAAATAAAATGCAGACCATTAAGGAAATTTATTTGCTTGTGGCTGAATGTGCGGCTTTTGTGGGACCTCAGGGAAGTCCCATTGGAGTGTCACTTAAAAAGAAAGAGAAAGAGGTGGAAGAGAGGATGGAGGAAGAGAAACGAGCAGATGGGCCACTCCATCCCTCCCCAGCTCTCTCCTTTCCTGGGATGTGAGTCAGGAGAAGGCTACCTTGGAGCACGTTAGAAAACGATGCTGTTTGTGTGAGACACGGCATTCTGCGACAAAGTGGAATGAATCTCATGACAACATAGTCATTTATTTAGAATTCCGCCACCCCTTCTGCCCCCCACTAAACTTGTTTCAAGATTAGTCAGGGAGGGATAACAGTTCTCTAGATAAAATATTTTTACAGCTTTGTATCTGTCCATCCCGCTGCCTGTTCTCCCTCCTGCAACATCCATTCTATTTTTGCAAGCTATCTAGAAGAAGCTATCTTTTTGGACGGATGACCAGGTCCTTGCCCCAGCTGCTCCATTGGCCCTACCCCTCGTCTCCCACCCCTCCCCCTTTCAGAAGGCAATTTACCACTTCATGATACCTTCCACACAACAAAATAGTACAGAGAGCAGAAGTCCCCAAACACACAGATCTCCAACCAACCTCCAGTTCCCCTCCCGCGTGTGGGATGTGGGCGTATGTGTGTATATAAAGCTAAAGCATGCACGTGAGTGTAGGAGTGGTCACCAATGAGAAGGCCATAGAAGGACATCGAGTGTCCCTCTCTGTTGCTCACTGCTTTATTACCCCGGAAACAGGGTTTCTCACTGAGCAGGAAGCTGATCTTTCTGGCTAGGCTGACTGACCTGTGGGGAGATTTCAGGATCCACTTGTATCGGCCTCCAATGAGGGGTTATAGGCCTATGGTGCCATGCCTGGCTTTTCTGTGAGTACTAGGAATTTTGAACTCAAGTCTACCCACACCATCTCCTGAGTACCAACCTCCATTTTTGATTGATTAGCGTCCTCTATACAAGTACAGAATAGACACATTTTTTTCTTATTCTCAAAGATTGAAATGATGTATTTCAATAAAATAAATTCTGAGCACATCCTAATTGAACTACCCTTTTTAGTTTCTCCCAATGGGATCCAAGCATACTTTATGACTTTAACAATGTTCTATTGTTGGCTTCAAATCCTAGATACAAAATACCAAGGAAAAATATCAATAAGTACTAAATCCTCAAAGCTTTTAAAGAGGGTTTGTTCCCTTCTAGAGAAAAATGTGGGAAGGAAGAGCAGCTGCTTCCGTCTAACAAGGGCTCCGTTACTTAGAAGCCGGGGCAAGGGAAAGCTAGAGACAGTCAACAGTCTACAATTTAGACAGAATCTCAGCTTTTGATAAGACTCAATTTTGAGGAAAGTAAAACTCTCTCTAAGGACATTGTCCAGATATAGATTACCCAGTGCAACAGGAACTAATGTCCACCTCTTCAACAGCCCCCCACCCCTTTCTCTCCTTGTTCCCATTATAAAATGAAGGAAAATGGTGAATTACGTATTTTTTTTAATTCTGCATACAGCAGATGAGTGAGCCACAGGTTTCAGGGAATTCTCCCATCTCCACCTCCTCTGGAAACCCTCATGCTTCCAGAGCTAATGCCTCCTTCGCCTATGGCAGTTACATTAAAATGCCCAAATGAAACCATTTGGTTG
The DNA here is from genome assembly GCA_028555095.1 of Dicrostonyx torquatus. Taxonomy (NCBI): domain Eukaryota; kingdom Metazoa; phylum Chordata; class Mammalia; order Rodentia; family Cricetidae; genus Dicrostonyx; species Dicrostonyx torquatus. The sequence continues at coordinate 4,966,415 of JAQHUG010000130.1, forward strand.
AGATTGGTGACTACTGTATCAGCTTGAATACTTTACGCGGGGGTGGGGGGATGACCCAAGGTCTTCTAAAGTCAAGGACACAGAAACCAGGGAATGAGCAAGACTCCACAAATGCACTGTGTAGAGAAAGAGCTACAAGGACAGAGGAAGAACAGCTCTGCCTGGGCTTTCTTCCTGATGCTGACAGAAGGAAAAGAACGTAGTGTCAAAATTGTCCCACCAGAGACCCTCAATTTGAAATCACAAACTGAAACACTGGTGTCGGTAAAGGGAAGGTTAGGCTGCCAGGAAGAAGGTATGTCAAACTTCCCAGATCAGATTGAGAATGTAGGATTTGACCTGTGAAAGAGGCAGTGGAAAGCCCATGGAGAAAATGAGATTCTGAGACATGTGTTGTCTTGTGATTATTTTTGCCATGGTTCAAACATTACAGACTGTCCTTTGACAACCCTAGATAGTGTGGCACACCATACATCTACTTAGATGTTGCACTCATTTAATGTGATTATGAGATATGTCATGGGGGCTCCGTTAATATATTTGCCTAGTGTGTGTGAGGCCCTGAGTTTAATAATACCTAGCAACGAAAATAGATTAATGTAATTAAGTAAAACTTACTCTATCACACATATCTGGTGATAATAAATTATAGAAAGAAGGCATCTGAGTAAAATAGATCCCTCTGGATCTGGCTGCCTGTAATTGTTTCTTCATTAGTGTCTAGATCTTTCTGTTAGAAGGCGCCTATAAAGATATCAAACCAGTCCTACATACATCAGAAGGTTAACACGCTCTAATGAGGGGGGCTGGAGAGGTGACTCGGCAGTTAAACGCTTTCTGCTCTGGCAGAGGACCTCAGTTTAGTTCCTTGCTCCCATGTGAGGTGGCTCTCACAACCACCCCAGCACTATCCACATACTCATGCCCACACCCACCACGCAAACACACAGATAACACACTTAATTTTTAAAAATCAAAAGTCAATCTTTTTGTTAAATGCTTTTCAATGTCCTACTTTTTCTTGAAAACTCACTGTGGCAACTAGCTTCCTTTTCTCTTATTTAGTTGCGAAATGGCTTGTTTACAAACAGGTTAAAGCCATCCTTAACATCTGTGCTTGATTACACGACACCCTTTGCAGGAGCCACCCACCCCTCTTGCCTTTTGCCGAACAAACAGTGCTAAGAAGAGCTCTCCCTGCAGCGACATGGGTTTATATATTGCTGGTAGCTTTTCATTAGAATTGTGTGGTTGTATTTTATTTATCTATTCCTTTCTAAGCAAGGTCTCGTGTAGCTTACGCTGGCCTCAGACTCTACATAGGTGAGGATGACTGTGAACTTCTGATCCTCCTGCCTCTCCCTCCTCAGTGCTGGAATTGTTAGGTGTTCACCACCACGCCCAGATGATGCAGTGTTAGAAATAAAGCCCAGGGCTTTGTGTGTCCCTAGACCTAATCATACTTTCTTATGTCATGTGTTCAGCTTCTCGTTCCTCTTGAACACCTTCCCTCAGACGTGTTTCTGGAGGACTCTGCCTCATTTTGTGGTCTGCTTTCTAAGAATACACGGAGTCTACTGAGCTCCGTGATAGAGTTTCTTGCTGTGGCTGTGGAGAATAAGGCATATCAATGGGGGATGTAAATGAGCTTATCAATTGATTGTTCTCGTTTCACTGGGCAATTTTTTTCCTATCCAGTCCCTATGTTCCTAGTGACACTTTCCTATAGATACAGGTTTATGAAGAAAACATAAAAAATGCAGAGAAAGATGGGAAAATGATTGAAAAACAGTACCTAAACTTAGTAAAATCTGTCCCACCCAACTCTGACCCTGATCTCTGACCCCTCTGCATCCTCTCAGTCTGAGCTCATCCCTTCCCTATGGCCCGGGATCTTTTTCTCATGCTATCTGCATGACATCCACTCCTCTGGTTAGTCTCAGGAATAGGCCCATCATCTCCCCTCCCCATCTTGCCCAAAACTTCCTTCCCCAGTCTCTGGTCCTGGTATGTTGGGAGTGAGACAAACAATGAGCTTGAAATCCAAGCAGGGATCGCAGTGCTGGATTTTCAAGCAGGCGTGATTCCTAATCTCCACAGATCTTTCGTTAGTGGGAGAGACAGCCAAACATGAAAACACGCAGATAAAAACTGACCCGAATCACTAAGGAGTATATAAGTCGATTTTATAACCACGATGGCTTCCTGATGAGTGTACAGGGAGTTCAGTAGCAAGCAGGGCCATGGAAAGGAAGAAAATAAAAACATAAAAACTCAGATGGAATGGTAGTAGCTTTTCAAATACGAGTTGAGTAGTCCAGTTCATAAAGGGCTCCAACAGGTTTGGGGTGGGGCACTTTGAATGCAGATTCTACTACAGTCCATTCTTGGTTTTTTGTTTTTTTAAGAGAAAGGAAATATACAGTGTGTGGGGTATCAGAATGGTATGTATGCATGTGATCTAGTTTAAGAAGAGCAAACGGTCTGTCATCAGGGTTTACAGAGCACCAAGGAGCCCCTTTGAGCTGTCCCTGTCAGGTTGTAAGGACAAGCACCACACTCCAGCTTTCCCCCACCCCGTTCAGAGAATTTGAAGGAAGTAGCCAACTGTGGATTGACCAGAGAGAAGCAAAGATTTCTGAGAGCTTGATGTGATTGGATGAACTGTAACCCTAGGGAAATGCTCACTAAGGTTCTCCCCGCGATCATTATAAAGAACGTGGCTTGCTCACAAATCCATGACCCGTGAGTTCCCAGGTTCACCAGAGCATTGATTATTTCAGAGCTAAATCAGAGCTGCCATTTTTCCTAGATCCCTTCTAGAGAGTTCATAATAGAGAGAAAGAGGATCTACTTTTTAAATCACACACTTTTCCAGTCTCTGTAAATGTTCCAGTGAAAGATTCCATGGAAGTGGGAAATAAGATGTGTGATCGCTACTGAAATCAGAAGACTCAAATTTGGGCTCAGCAGAGCCTCAAACTTATTCCTTCAGAATAAAGGAAATTCCTTCAGAAAGAGTAAAGGAAGAAGGCTCATCGGTTTGCTGTTCCAGTGCCTCAGTGACAACAGGGCTGTGGGAAGAGCCCAGCCTTTGGGGCTCCCAAGCACCAAGACTCTCCTGTCCCAGGCTCTGCTTCCTCATCTGTAGGGCCAGTCCTCACCTGAGGTCGACTCCTTGCGTTATTTTCTTCTGAGGGCACCACCCTGTCAAGAGAGCCAGCTCAGTCTCTCTCCCAGACAGGTTCACGCCAAGTTCTGGGATTCCCCTCCTTTGCCCTTGGCACAATCCTTTCTTTACCAGGAGATGTGCCCTAGGAAGTTCTAGCTACTCCCGTTTCTCTGGATTTCAAGGCCTTTATAAACTAATGCTACAGTGCCCAGATCTGTTTCTTACTGAATCTGTAAATTGGGGGGGGGGACTATTTATCCTTTATTTCTGTTTCCTGACAACAGAAATGAAAAGAGAAATTCTTACAATATTCCATGAGCTCATATCCCCAAACCATGTGGCATAGTAGTGGTACATGGTGACTACTCAATTCATGTTAGTTGCTGTTTAAACACTCTTCTCTTAATTGCCCAAACTAGGCATCCACAAGCCACCCTTGACACCTGTGTCCCCTCTAAGCTTACCTCCTCCTCCTTTCCCGTCCTGTCAAGTATTCTCTAGGTTTGTTTCCACTCATGGGATTATTCAGAAATAAAACAAAATCAAAAACCAAAAACCTCTGGTTTCCTGCCTTCAGTGTGTCTTCCTCCACATTCATTGACAATTATGTTAGCCAACTCTGTGGCTAATTAGAAATTTTAATAGGGAATTCTGTGGTCTTGAAGATACTAATCAATTGTGACAATGAACTTATGCCAATGTCCAATTATTTGAAATCCCATCTCCAACACTTACCATTCTAATAGGAAGTTCCCCAAAGAAAACAAAAGTATTCACATGCTTACTTCCAAACTGCTGATCATTTAGATTTATAAAATAAAAAGGTGAATTCTAGTTCTTCTTGCTTCTAAACCTTTCAACCACTCTCCATAGCCACCCAAATAAACGCTCTACAACAGCCTTACCACTCAGCTTCAAGTATGGAAGCCGAATCCTTGAACTTTTCTAGCTCACTCTCACCTCAGGGAGCCCCCACATGTTTTTCTCTCTATCTAGAGCGATGTTGATGCTACGCTTCTGCATCAGTGTTTAAAGACAGAATATTCAGCTCAACTTCTTTGAGGAAATCTCCCCTAAACCCCTCCATCTATGCTGTGACCAGTCCTGGTCCAGCTGCCCATGCTAAACCTTGTCATCTTTGACTAAGACAGTGTGTAGGCGCCCCTCCTACGTCCTGCTGCATAATCGCTCTGCAAGACTTCTTGCACAACACTCATTATACCTGATTATGATCGCCCGTTGTTCACCGCCTCACCTTCTAGACTGTAAATTCCTTTGTTCAAAGGAGTGTGCATTATTCCTCTGTGTTCTCCCAGCTTCTGCAGAGCAACTTGCTTTTAGGAGGTCCTCGGGACAGCACCTCAAAATTCAGACTGAATACACAGCATGCATAAGCATGCTGAGAAGCCCAGCAGCTGTACAAACAGCCACAGAGGTCTCTGTCCCCCGTTAAAACAAGCCAATTGAATGCACCATTGTCTGCCTTGAAATATCAAGAAATCAACAGTATCTTCTCATCTTCCCTGTTTGTATGTTAGAGCCCCGCATTTCCGTTTGGGTGTTTGCTCTCTTAAGCACATACTTTCATATGCACATGCTCCAGCCAACCTCCCTTCTGGAAACCCTTGCTGCTCTAATTCAGCCTCTTAATAAAGAAGGCCGATTCAGAGTCAAATCCTTTGCCCATCTATTAAATAGTCAATATAATTTTTCCAAAAATTGAATTCCTTTAATCGACCTGAGAATGGAGACATTAGGCATTTACAAAACAGAATATGTCTATAAATGCATAAAAGTAGTCAAATCCAGAGTGGTGCTAAAGGGTCAGTTCCAAAGAATAAGGACAACAAAAATTTGGTCACAGTAGGGAAAAAAAAGTCCAATAATACTGTTGATCTCCTACACCAAGCAAAACATGTCTGCTTTAATTGTGAATTTGTAACAACAAAAATATAACCAGGCCAAGCCTCTCCCGTCAAGAAACCATGCCAAGACTATATCTCACCCCTGTCCTGCCTCCTGGATGAGAAGAGGCTTCAGAGCCAACTGTGACGCATCAACACAGTGTTTTCTGTGCGCCCGTGTGACAGGAGGAAGCATGCACAGGAGGGAGGTAGCGGGGCTGCAGGTGACAACGCACCCTATGAACTGGCCATCTTGAGCAAGAGTCCCTTGGGAAACCCCATGGGTACCACAGGAGGTGATGGGGGGGGCAGAAGCATCTAAGGAACATGATGTCTCAGTAAATCCCCAAACGGTGAAATCACGGAAGTTCACGCCGTAGGTTTTTGGGGTTAGGTGCCTGCAGAAAGAAGAATTCAGCAAGTTTTCCAAAAGCCAGAGCCCAGCTCTCCAACAGAAAAGCAGAACCATGCCTTAAAACCAAGGCAGATCAATGCTTTGCCCATTTTGCTCTGGAAAATTATCCCCTCTGAGACTCAGTTCCCACAGCAGCAAGTAGGATAGCATGCCTGGCCAGCTCTGAGGAAAGCCAGTGAGACAGATGTTAAAGCAACTGGTGTATGATCTTGTTACATTCTTAATAGCCTTTAAGGACAAGACAGTGTAAATACAGCATAGTCGTGAACAGTACAATCTCTTTCTCACAGGCCTCTGCTCTGGTGGGGGCAGGAGCAGAAAGAACTGGGACCATTATGAAACAAGTATTTGAAGAGCTAAAGATTCCCTATATATATATTAAATATGCTTGTGCTGACTAGATTAATTCAACTTGACACAGGCTTGAGTCATCTGAGAAGAGGGGACCCCAACTGATAAAATGCCCTTATAAAACTGAGCTATAGACAACCCTGCAGAGAGAGCATTTTCTTAATTAGTGACTGATGGTGGAGGACCAGCACATGGAGGGTCGTGTCATCCCTAGATTGGTGGTCCTATTTCTATAAGAAAGCAGGTTGAGCAAGCCACAAGGAGCAAGCCAGTAAGCAGCACCCCACCATGGCCTCGGGTCGGCATCAGCTCCTGCCTCCAGGTTTCTGCCCTTACTGCTTTTGATGATGAATTGCTGTATGGAATTATAAGCAAAATAAACCTGTTCCTTCCCAAGTTGCTTTTGGCCATGGTGTTTCATCACAGCAATAGCCCTAAACTAAGACAATGCCTAATGTGTTTTGACACACCATGGGACCCTTCGATAACATTTAAGTGACTTAGTTCTACAGCCTGCCCCATAATGGAATTTCTGCTGAAAAGTCAGAGCATTTAACTTGAAGGCTTGAAGATGCTCATCACCTTACATGCCCTCAAATGTTATTAATTATCCACATCTGAGTGAGATCCATTAAAGATTGTATCTCAAAGTACAACTTTAGTTGATCCAGTAAGACCTAGGGTATGCAGTATACATACTTCTAATATGCCAGACAAAAATACGGATCATGTTTGTCACAATCAAAGTGCACCAAGTAACCACTCCAAAGAGCAGCTCTGTGTGTATGTGTGTGAGAAAGGTGGGGGAGTCCTGGGAGAGAGTAGGCACACTCGTGGTCGATAGCTAAGTAGGAGAGAGAGACGGCTCTTTGGCTGTATGACCACGTCACACTTCCCCTTAAAGTCGGTGATTATTTTATTTCATTTTTCATACCCAAATACTTTCTTCATAGTTTCAGTTTGTAGATCTAATAGGAAGAGCACTTACCACTGCAAATCAGAGTCACACAGAAGTATCTCCTGTTCCACAGGAAGCCTCTAGAGTCCAGGCTGGGTTGGATGAGCTGAATGTTAGCTCAGGCCTTGAAAACGTGCACACTCAGAGCTATTGCTAGCATGAGGGGATGCACTGGCAAATTGTATCTTAAAAACCAAAAGCTCTTCCCTGAAGCTGCAGCTACATCTCCATCAGCATTCAAACACATCCTTCAATGAAAAGCCCACACTTCTCACTTAGTTCCTTAAATCGCCTGCGTCTCTATAGTTCTTGAATATATGCAAATCATCTAGGTGTTTCCTAATATGCACGTGTTGATCTATATTTTTTAAACAGATTTTTTATGTATATAAATGTTTGCCAGCTTGCATGTGTGTGCAACACAAGTGTGTCTGGTCCCACAGGTACCAAAAGAGGGCACTGGATTCCCTGGAACTGGAGTTACAGGAGATTGTGAGTCACTGTGTGGGTACAGAGAACTGAACCTAAGTCCTGTGCAAGAACAGCAAGTGCTCATAGATGCTAAGCCATCTCTCTATCCCTGTATCATGTATTTTGTTTTAAATTCTGCGAAAAAAGGAGGGGGGAGAGAGAGCACCCATATTTTCCTTATCACAACTTAGAAAATACTGTTTCAGATATATCATTCTGTGCCTTACATAAGGACCTACTTGTAGTTCAGGAATGAACCATGATGTCCTGTATCACATATTTCTAGTATATGAAACAATTCCACCCATCACTCCACAGGCCTAGTCCTGCTTTCCACTTCCCCTGAGTGTGACTTAGAGATGCCTCTTTTGACTCTCCTTCCTCCCAGGACCAGACGAGGTAACCCTCTCTGTGCCCCAATCCCATGAGCACCACTTGCTGTATCTTAGTAGAACACCGTCGTCTTCACATTGCTTGCCAGTATCCATTATTGGGCTGCCAGAGCCTAGCGAGTTGGGCTGCATATTCTCTGGCTATTCAGTTAATCAGAGTAATTCAAGGGCATTTACTACAGTCAGACCACCACCCCTTCCATAGTGGTCTTCCTCTGCTGTCCTCTACACTCACTCCATCCCCTTGGGCCACAGCTGGCATGCGGTTTAAACTTTTGGGAATATCTTCTCTACTTTTCTTTTCAAAGATGTCTTTGACACGTGTTCTAAAAGAGTATGAGCAACAATTTCCATTCTCTTCCTTCTTAACATTTGTTCTGAACTCATTTTTGCATATTGAGGGTGCAAGAGGAAGCAAGTGATTGTCTCTTTCCTAAGTTCTTCCCATGTTCCTCTTATTTCCATAACCAACACCCAGATCCCAGCTTCTCTTCCTCATCCCATGTGCCCCACCCCCAATACACGGTCTGTAGCTGGAACAATGAATGAAGACTATGACCAAGGTTTTGCCTCCTCTTCCGACACTAGAGGACTCTCTGGGGAAACGTTCTGTCAAGGAGTGACCGGTCTCTGAGTCAATGGAAAAGAAGGGGTGGGCTCCCTTAATCTTGTTTCATGGCAGCCTTGCACCATCCCAACTGGAGTTTTCATGGAGTCTTTGGTTTCTGTTCCCTTCTACTTACATCCTCTAGTTATACATTCTATGTCGTCCTCTTTCCCCAACTTCGTCAGTTAGAGCCTAAAAAGAAATCTGAGTCGTTATCATGGGAATAGGCTACTAAAACACTATTGTCATTGGAAAGGATCATGAAGCAAATAAAAATGCATATTTGTTTGTTAAGACTGCCATGATAAAATACCCTGGATTGAGTGACTTATACAACTTAAGTATATTAGGAAGTCCAAGATAGTGATGCCAATTGCGTTCTTTGTTTTCTGAAGGTCTCTTTCCTTGGCTTATAGATGGCCACTGCTTCCTTCTGTTCTCCGATGGGCATCCTTCTGTGCATGTTCATGTCATGTTCTCTGATCTGTGCCCCATCTCTGTGTGGGTGTGTGGTGTGTGCACCTCTTCATATGTGTACATATTTGTATACAGTGGCATGTACATGTAGAGGCTAGAGGTTGGTTTACAGTATCTTCCTTGACCACTCTTCAGATTGTTTTACTTTATTTTATTTTATTGACATGGGATCTCTCACTGTTTCTAGAACTCATTCATTCGGCTGGGTTGACTGCCCAATGATCATGAAGAAGCTGCCTACATCTCCTATCCAAAGCACTGTAGTCACAGATGCATACCTCTGTGCCTTGTTTTTATGTTTTATGTGCCTTGTTTTTATGCTGGGGACCCGAATTATTTATTGATTAAGGCAGCTCCTCAGCCACTATTGGCTCTCCTTATAAGGACACTGGTCACTAGGTTAGGCCCCCATCCTAGTGATCTGTTTTAACTTAGTCACCTCCTTAACATCCTACCTCGAATGCATCACAGTGGAGGGGAGAGAAGGATAGTCCTTTAACTTAGTTCAGTCCACAACAGTAGATTCATATTTTCTTTATCCATATTTGGGTATGTATGTTCATGGCATACATGCATAATTGTATTTGTATTTGCATATGTGTATTGCAGAGGCTTAAGGTTGATGTTGTCAGTATTCTTTGGTTATTTCCCACTTTATTAGACAAGGTCTCTTACTGAATCCAGACTCTGATACAGCTAATATAGTTAGCCATCTCATTCTGGCTAATTCCCCGTCTCCACCATCCAACACTAGAATTGCAGGCAGGCCACCATGCCTACTCAGCATTTGTGTGATCCTGATATTTGCGCCTCAGTCCTCACACTTGAACAGCAAGCGCCTTATCCACTGAGCCATTGCCCCAGACCTTACATCCTCATTCACTCGGTCACAAACATCATGACATGTCAGGCCCGGCTTGGTCTCATCCATGTCTAACCCAAAGCTGCCTGCCAGCTGGTCAGACCTAACATCGTGACCTCCGTTGTTGACATCTGTGGAGTTCCTTCCAAAGCTCCACTCCACATTCATCTCTACTTTGTGAGTTGCTTAAACTTGTAATCAGACTAGGTGCTGTCGCTCTTGGTTTTCTTTCTCTTCTTGGCACTAGGCGTGTCTGTTTCAATAACTAAAGAGCCAGCATAAGCAAAACTGAGAATATGGTTCATAAAGGAAATGTCCAGATAAGAAATCTCCCAGGATACGAAGTTCCTGTACAATGGGGCTGTTACTAAGCGTTCTGAGCCCACGGGCAGCGAATACTGCCTTGGTTACCTTCTTCTCTCACCTTAGCTCATTTTCTAAGGTTTGCTTCATCTTCCAACTTTGACAACTCTCCCAGGTCATTGTCTTCTCTCTAAAACCCCACCTCTTCAGTGCTGTTTCTTTCTAACTATTATATATGAGGTTTATCTTAAATGGGCTGGGTTTTAAGACTCGTGTGTTAAAGGCTGGGTGTCCAATTTGTGTTATTGAGAGGTAGTAGAAAATTTAGAAGGTGGGGACAAGTGGAAGAAAGTCAAGCAATTGTGGGCGTGCCCTTGAAGACTTCTGTCCCTCCCTCCTTCCCTTCCTCCGTCTTTCTTTTCTTCCTTCCATCTCTCTCTCCTGCCCTCTTCCTCCTCTCCTCTTTTTTTCTGTACCTTTTCTTTCCTGGACACTATATCAAGAGTAGCTTCCTCTACCACATGTTCCCACAATGACGCACTATCTTAGCAGCAGTTCAAAAGCTATGGACCATGGCTGAAATCATGAGTCAAAATGAATCTCTCCTCTTCAAAAGTTAATTATAATAGCTACTTTGCTATAGCAACAGAAAATTAGGTAGCATAATATTTTCTATCAGTTTTTTTCTAAAATGTTTATGCTTTCTGGACCATGGCCTCAAACCCAAATATCCAAATCTCCCTCCCTCCCTCCCTCTCTCTTACACACACACATACACACACAAAGTAGCTCATAGAGATAAAGAAACTTTGCTAAATCTTTTTTATTGGAGCTATGAATTTAAGCCGAAGGCATTTTCTGAACACCAGGTCCTAATTGTCATTTCCTGCTCCTATGAACAGATTCAGGTGTCAAGATTTCTTCTGTCTCTAGAGCCACAAAAATCCCATCACAAGACACGTGAGAACAGCTACACAATTTTCAGAGCTTAAAATGTGCATGAAATTCAGGTAAGTGATTCCTCTTCATTCATTACCGTAGAGCCATTAGAATCCCTTGAATGTAGCAGAAAAAATAGCCATCCAAGTTCTTTGAGTAGAATAATATTTGGTTTCCTCACAGAAATATTATTACCACCATTTTAATGAAGCTCAAAAGGAAAGCAATCCAAAAGCTTACATCAAAGGCAAAGGCAAGTTAACTCTATCTCAGCCCTCTCCTTTCTATTCTGCTTGGAAATCACTATGGTGGAGCTATGGCCTCAAACGCAAGGTTCAGTCCATGAAGACAACCATTGAGAACTGTATTCCATCTTTCTTAGCTGGAGGCTGGAAAGAGTATGTCAAGCAGTTGTATTAAAATGAAGTATAATTGGAAGAAGAAAACACACAACAGGAACATGAGAGGAGTGTGAAAACATAAGGATCGTGAAAGATGTCCAGGATAATCTATTTAACCCTGCCTCCCAAGATCCCACAGTGTTTGTCTAACTTCGGGCTGAGTATCAATAACATTCAAGTTGATTTATGGTCGTGACAGAATTTTCTGTGAGAGGTGGTGATGGGAGTCCAGAAAGAATTATCAAGAAGATTGAAGTCCTCCCTGTAGACAGAGCATGGTGGGATGGAAAGCGTCAAAGGGGTGAAAAGTGAGGCTGTCTTGTGAATGTTCAAAATCCTGGATGAAGGCAGAGGCAGCAACCAGGTTTTAGAGGCGATTTTGTTCCCCACTAATAATTTGCATCCATGCTTCTTTTGGACTAGATTATTTTGAATGCTAATTCATCAAGATCTCACTTCCTCAGGTTTTGTTAGGTGTGTGTCAGAACAATTTTTTTTTAAAGACCGGCAAAATCATGTTCCCTGGGTTAATCTAAAACAGTCCAGTTAGCAGGTAAAATTCAGAAAGTACAGTGTAGAAATAAATGGCTGAAAAATCTGGAATGAAGTCCTGAGCTTTTTTCAGAGTGAATCTCTACAAACCACCTTCATCATAATACACAAGGTATTCTCTATTATCTACAGAGACCAAATTTGGGCCAAAGAAATATTACAAATACAAATGAATATAAGATGTAGGATCATCTGTCGATAGTTTTTCTTTTCACTCTGCAGAGGATTCTGTAATTCATTTCTCCTAATTATCCAGGTATACAAAAGCATAGTCGAGCATCTTTACCTCCCACTCCTCACCCACGTTGAAGTATGCCCAAGGTTGGAAATAAACATGGGAAGGACTAAGAGAACAAAGCTGAGAGAAGAAAGGGCCATAGGGAAGTGCAGTGAACCTTTTGTGTATCTACTTCTAAACCATGCAACCTCTCCATTTCCTCTGTAGGTCTTCACTCATTCACCCTTCTTTTGATCCAAACTCACAACCGTTTCTATAAATCTTTGTCTCAATCCAGGGCTGAGCACCAACTCGACACTCAGCTAGGATTCTACACAGTCCCCAGGCACTGCCACAGAGGTCTTTCTGAGCACCCCACCTTTCCCAGATGTCTCCAGATGTTTGGTCCTTTAATGTCTCATTCAGACCTTCTACCATATCTGGTTTTTTATTATAATCGATAAGTGATCCTAAATCCATCAGTCCTCCCTGCATTCCCTTGGGAACTATTCATTCAAATGACTTAGCCATAGCGGTTTTCCCCAACATTACATGTGCATGAGATCAACCACAAAAATCTTGATAAGCCTAAGGCAACTAGGTGGACCCATGAGTGTTGAAACAATAGTTGAGGAGGCATTGTCCCAAGTTCATTCCAAAGTCAGAGTTGAAATGCAGGAGTGCTGTTGCCATCCCATTGGCTCTGCCCTCTTCCTTCCTCTCTATCCTTAAATTCCAGAATTTCTCATTCCTGAATATCCAAGGGTTTTATTTTGGTGGAGATCTCTATGCATTTCGGTAAGAGCAACCAGACCATCTTGTGGCACATCCTCCTACTGTGACCCTCCCTTGACCCTAGACATCCCGATACCCTGTTCTGCGCAAGAAGCATCAACCATTAGGAATCTTGTCTTTGAAATACATCCCTCCTCTGCCTCATCCCAAGTGAAACCTGGATTTCCCCGATGACATAACATCTATGCAATGTTCAAGGTGGGTCTATTCTCCACACACCCTTTTGCTTTTTCCCTTAACTCTAGGGCAAGCATCCTCTGGCCCCTGTGTGAACTTTGAGCTTCTCTTCCTGTCCTTGTCAGTTTCACAAATGTGTCCCAGCTTCAAATCTCCTTTTCTTAGGGGTCCCATGGGACCCATCTGGGGTCTGAATGCAGTCTACAGGAGCGAGAATGAGCATTTTGGTAACTGGACATGTAAAATGTTTAAACTTGGTTCTTTCGGTTCGCACATCACTTTGAAAGCAGGCTGTTTGCTGTGCCCATGTCTTCTCCATGTGTGTGACATGCTTACCATGCCTAAGAGCCTTGAATTTCTTTCATTACACCTCACACGTCACTGGTTAAGAATAAGTGTTCCTGTTTCTGTTTTGTGTCCCAGAGGTAGATTTCAAAAAGCTAATGACTCTTTCATGAATCTAGAGTTAATTGCCCCCTATTAACAAGGGAGATGCGCCCTGAAATCCACCGTAAGTTGAAGTATTTTGTCAAAAGTGTATTTGCTATAACTAACCTGTAGCCTGATTAGCTGACTTTCACTGTGCCCGGAACATTTATATGAGCGGTAGCAAAACCATTAAACACGAAGTTTTTATGTTTTATGCTTTTATACTTTATGATATGGTGTCACTGTCTCATGTAACTGACTGAATGCAGTGTGCAATAGATTATGGTGATGGTTCGTATGCCTCATGATCCCCTGGGAGCTGTGGTTTGCTGATACTGCCCCACATCTTGGGAGAGGATCACAATACAGATCCTTGGCCTAGGAGAAGATTCAATAATAACCCAAGTGTTTGTCCCTACTGAGTGCATACGGCTTCCACACTGTGCTGAAGTCGAGAACCGTCGGCTGGAGCGGCTGTAGGTCAGGAACCTCCTGTCTCCAGGGACGAGCAACAGCTCACAACTAAGGACACACTGTAGCTGTTCTCCCTGTTCTGCCTCATGCTAACAGTGCCTATGTTCACACATCAACCTCAAAAAAATAGCGCTGTTTTTTTTTTTCTTAGAAAAATTCCTACAGGGAAAGCATGGGGTCAAAGTCCTTGAGGGTTCACAGATTTGGCAATATAATGACAAGCCGCTCTTTGGGGCGGCTGTAACAATTCACATTCCACCTGCAGATTTTGAATGTGGAGTGACTCGCCACACCCACAAAACCCTTTCAACAAATATGAATAGTGTGGCCAGATGTAGGATTATGGGACAGTGATCTAAGACCAAGATCGAGTTTCTAGTATGCCTACCATGATAAAAAGTCTTTTTTTTTAAATACCATAAAAGCAATGACTGCTATAAAAAAATAAAAGTAAGTAAAGATTCTAAAAAGACAGAGGACAAAGCGCCATAAAAGACACACAATCATAAAACATTACTGGGCCATGCAGGAGAAAATATTTACACGGTCATAATAATGTAATGATTTAAAAGTCATCCAGTTGCCTGAGCAGGACGGGAAGGAGGGAGTGTGATGAAAGCAGACACCTGCTCTGTTGGTGTAAGGAGCTGTGCCTAAAGTATAAACTCATTAAACAGCAAGAGCAATGGAAGCCTATTACTCAGAGATCTGAAGATTAATGTGGGAAGCGGCGGGGCAAAGAGTCAAGGCTGTGGATTTCATCGGGAACTCAGCTGGGAGCACTTTAACTCTGAATCTAAAAGTGAGCCCTCCCTTAATACACAGAGGCCTTTCAAAGTTTGCATTCTCTCGAAGAAGTATTGCTTTCATAGAGGGATCTGAATATTCTGATACCCTGTTTCTCCTGTCACCGTCCTGCTCCTGTACTTCATTCCTCTCCAGACACTGCAGGGTTTTATAGGAAGTATATATAGTTAATATTGTATTTGCTAAGAATCAATTTGCCCAGGTGGCTGTCCGCTTGGAATCTTCTTTCTAATGTGGAACAAATGTAGCCAAATATATCAAATTTTATATACAGAAATTCTCAGATGAGTTAGACAGTCATTAGTGTTTTCTCTATTTCTAAAGATTGGATTTATTTTATTTAAAAATTAAAATATATTTTACTACCTTATATTTTATAAACTGTTCTTCGATACCAATTCAATTACTTCTGTGTGTTGCTGGTCTCCCTAGGAAGCTAATCTTCCTTATGTGTAGCAAATTTCATGCTTTCCTCCTAAGATTAGGGCCTCTTTTTGATTACGCACTTTAAGATTTGTTTTTTTCCTGTAAAATTAATTTTTGAATGTGATTATAATATCGACAATCCCTGAAAAAACAATCTTTTTGCCATCACTTAAATTTAAAAAACAAATAAAACAATAGTTTTTGGACACATTTGCATTTGCTTGTCTGTCTTATCCTTGGAAAAATTTTCAGTGAACTTCAAAGTAAACTACATTGGAATTGTAACTTGGAGTCTACTAAGCTATAAATATTGAGAAATATTTATGTGTTTACCATGTTAATTTGTCATATCTGTTTGCTGATGAGGTAACACATTTCATTTTAGGGTTACTAGAAGGAGCTACAGCACTGAGAAAATGTTTTTCCGTGTGTGGATGTGTGTGTGTGTGTGTGTGTGTGTGTGTGTGTGTGTGTGTGTGTCCACACTCAAAAAAGGGTGAGATCTTGGGAGCTCCCACCCTCTTCCATTATGAGATGTGTTCTAGCCTCATCTTCTGCAGGTTTTTTGCAAATCATAGAGACTGTGAGTTCAAGCATACAAAGACCATGTCATGCCTGGATGATATTCAGCTCCTTTCTCTGACTTTTACATTGTCTTTCCCTCCTCTTCCACCACATTCCCTGAGCCTTGGAGAGGTATGATATTTATGTCCACGTGTGACTGAACAGTATGGCGTTCCCTGAGCCTTAGAGGGGATGGTATAGATGCCCACGTGGGATGAACATTCAGACTCATCATTTTGGCCAGTTAGGAGTCTCTGCAGTTACTACTGACACCTTTTCAAACCAAATGCTGAGAGCAACTCTAATCTGTGGGCGTAAACATAATTATTTAGAAGATAATTTGATGAGCCTATCATAGCCATCTACAGCAGTAGCCTCCCCAGGGGCCTATGACCTCTCTAGTTAGGCTTCTGATTGGATACACAAGACTAGACATAAACTCCCTCCTGTGGATAGCAGATGTCAATTTCAATCAGAAAGTGGCTGGTGAGCTCCATAACAGATGTGCCACTGTTGCGGCAGTTGGGCATCTCGCCTGGATGGTAGGTAGTAGCCATGCAGGGTCTACAGCTGAGGAAGGCAGTTGATGAGTCTTCTCCCCCAGCAGCCTGCACAGCACTTTCTGCGAGGGCTACCCAGGAGGGAGGAAGCTTCTTGCTCAGTTCCACTTGACTTCCCTGTATCTTATGACTAGAGCATGTAATGTCTTCAGCAGTAGGGTTTTACCACCTAGTTCTGGTGGACAATTAATATTAGTGGCAATAGCCTTTATTGTTTTGAGGCTCCCAGGGGGCTCCCTGCTCAACAACTCATATGGGAGTGGCTCACTGTTAGCAATGGGATTTTCACTAAGAGATCTATGGCTTCTTGGAGCAACTTTATCCATGTATGCAGATACTGCCATTCAAATTCTTCATTTTGAACTTAGCTTTTCATGTGCTGTATTTCCTTGTGACACTTTCTGCTCATAGGCTTTCTAACATGACATTCATGTCATCTGTAATAATATTTTGTCTCTTATCTTTCAGGAATTATATTTCAATATTTAATGCAGAGAAGTATTTTAGTTGGTATTTTCAGACCCCCTACTAAGTACAGAAATACTAACTAGATACACAGTTTGGAGAAATACTGAAAAGCCAAGTGTTACAGATTAAACAAAAACCACACTAACACTATGTGTCATCAATACAGAGTGAAGAGCAGAAATACAAACAACCTAAATTCCCAACTGTGGTTATGGTTACAGACATTCCTCAACTCACAATGGTTCGAATTACAGTAGTTTTGATGTTTCAGAGACACAAAATCAGTACACACCAAGTAGAAACCGGAAATTGGATCTCTCCACAGGCCTACAAGTAGTCCAATCCTAATTGCCAATGTTGAGCAACAACAAAAAGGCCCCCTTGATCACAAGGGGAAACAGCCATGGTGCACAGCTTGCCATATGACTAAGCTCAACTCCGGAGGCTCTCAGTCAGTGGTGATAGACAGGAAAGACACCCATTTTAAGTTGAGGAGCAACTGTACGATTTAACCAGTAAAAAGCAATCTAATTTTTAAAATGGTCATCAGAGTTGAGAACTGGCAATTTCTATAAACTTTCCATCACTAAGTAGAACACTACACATGGGTAGAATTAAATGCGTGTTCCATTTCACAAAGGTTGGCACAAGGAAGAGCGATGTCTGGTCTAGTACTTCGAAGACGGAGCACACACGTGGCGCTACCCAAAGCAAACATCTGCTCCTTGACCCAAAGAAGAGGAGGCTTTCATCTAAAGTCAGCCTGGAGATGTGATCGGTGCTGATGCTGATGCTTCCCTAAGACAGCTCCACTCACAGAAGTATGCAGAGCCAGGACAACACACTCACTGAAGGCATTCAACAGCACCTTAAAATTTTGCTATCACTTGTCTTTTGATTTATTACGTATTTCACATTCAAAATAGTGACTCAATGAGAAACACATCCTCTATACCATATTTGGATGTAGAAATTATTATTTATTAAAAAAAGTTTGCTTTGACTATAATAGAGCTGTCTCTGGCTTTTCTATCTTCACCTCAGTCTTCAATTCAAAGGTAGCTACTGAATTGTGTTCTTTTCTTCTGGATCAGTAGTAGACATGCCTTCTCACCAGGACTCATGAGAGAAATACCCACATTCCTAAGATTCATTCTTGGGCAAGCTCTAAACTAGCTTTTCTGAATAAAAAGTTGGCGATTTGTTATCCACTCAGGTGAGCACCCACCCTGTGCTACTGAGGGGTTATTTTTTTCAGCCGTCCTGCTTTTATATATAAGAACTGCTTCCCACTTTTGTTAAACACAGTAACCCAGTACCAAAGTCTCCGGCATCTTCTCTTTGACCAGAGAATAACATCAGAGGAATAGTACATCTTTCTTGTTATAGTACGTGTTTCAACTCATACCTCCAAATCCCTCCCCAAACAAGCCAAAAAAAAAATGTACCTAGTTTGTGCAAAGCCAGCTGACTGTCAAACTTAGAAGAATCTCTAGGGACTTCTGCATGCCCGATGACAAATACAGAAGCTGTAGAATACACAAACACAAGCACATTGCTTAGCTTTCCATGGTTATAGCATAACTCACAGGACAAGTACCTTGAAAACAAGAAAGGTTTGCTTTGGCACAGTTTTGAAGGTCAGAGTCAGTTCTGTTGCTCTGGGGGCTGTGGCAAGACAACCCGACATGGTGGGGGCACTTGGTGCAGAAAAATACTTACATCAGAGCCTCCAAGAAATGAAGAAACAAGAAGAAACTGTCATCTCATCAAGGGTATACCTCTTAATCATTTTCACTCCCATCGGGACCCCAGCTGGGGGCCAAGTTTTCAATGCCTGGACCTTTGGAAGACATTCCCACCCCAAACTGTAGCATCAAGGTATCTTGAATGATATCAGGCTGGCCTCGAACTCGTGATCCTCCTGCCTCTGCCTCCTTCAGCAAATCCTACCGGCGTGCGCCACCACAACCGGCAAAATGTGTAGCCCAGGCTGGCCTCGATCATCACCATAGAAATTTCGCATGATGGATGGAGATAGAGCCAGAGACCCACATTCACATCAGAACAAGGGACTGAGCTACCAAGGTCCAGTGGAAGAGCAGAAGGAGGGAGAAGATGAGCAAGGAAGTCAGAAC
>JAQHUG010000130.1:4985468-5016771 GCA_028555095.1 Dicrostonyx torquatus
AGGGCCTTGGGCTTCCCATAGGGCAGGGTATCCTGCCCCATCTTACGGAAGCAGGGGGAGGGTGGTGGGGTAGTGGGGGAGCGGGAGGGCCGGGAACAAGGGGAGTAAATGTAAATTTTTCTTTTAACAATTAAAAAAAAAGAATGATATCAGTGATATTTGTGGGTTTCTGGAGTCTGAAGTGCCCTGCAGATGCTGTCTGAGCCCATGTTCTACCACTGAGTTCCATCCCTAGACTGTATATATATGTATGTGTGTGTGTGTGTGTCCATATATATATGGAGAGAAAGAGAGAGTAATTTTGTTTCCAGGATCCATAGGCTGTACAAGTTTGAATAATCCTTTATCTTTGAGTGTTGAAGGCCTTTCCCTGCCTTTAGTATCCACTGCAACGGTTTGTTGTAAAGAGTGTCCCTTTGAAGAGTCGCAGGGCTTGTGACTCTCATCTTTCAACATCTTGGTAGGCCTGTTGTTTTGAAGCCAAGACATCATATTACTAAGATCAAATGGGATTTGAGGATCTTATTTTTCTTTTAATTTGTTTTTTCATATTCTTCTGACAAGATAATGTAAACTATTGAAACAGTTCTTGTAAGTGGTTTTATATTTTTCTGTTCTATGAAATTCCTGACGGTGGTATTTCTCTGTGGCTTTTCATATAACTTTAACAGATATGATAAATTTCCACTCAGAATCCAAGAATAGCACTTCTGTCCTTATATTATATTATAATTTGATAACCTTGTCGTAGAGACTAGCGAATTCAAACTTTATAATTCCATGTCGTAGACTCAGCCAAAATGCAGCCAGTCTCTTAAGCCATGCTGGAGCTCACAAAAAGAAAATTGGTGGTTTACTAGCCACGTTCTTGACCCCTTGAAATCACACACACTTTCTCTAGTCAGCACCGGAGGCCCCTGGCACCATGCCCTAGTGTAAGACCCCAGGCTTGTTTCTATTTCTGTTTAATGAGACCTGAGGGTTCAGAGTGAAGATGAGTATAGGGAAGGGGGAAGATCGTAATTTCAGATGCCAAACTCCTTTGTATTTTACTGTAAACTTTGTCAGAGAGTTAGAAAACCTGGTCCCTAAACATCTGTATAAGAGAAAGCAAATATGAGTGCAAATCTATCTTTACAGCTGTGGCAACTTGGTTTTCTTTTTTTTTTTGCTGTTTTTTTTTATTGTGTTTTAACACAATCAAATCACTGTTTACGAAGCAATTGATACCACAAAATAAAGACGAAGGAGATTTGCTGAACTGATGTCACGTCAGGGAAACACACTCACCAGACATCCCTTGAAAACAAAAATAGTTCAGTTTGTAACATTTCTGTGCTCATTGCCTCCTTGACCATGATCTCTCACGTACCCTGAGATTTGTAAGTTTATGGGTCCCCTATGTGAAACTTGAAGAATGTCATATGGATGTCAGCGAAGACATCCGAAACCAAAGTGGAAGTAAGTCAACTCGGAGGCAGGAGAAACTGTCGGCATTAGCAGCAAAGAAGTGGGAAAGACCCAGACAATCGAAAAGCAATATATAACAATTGCTCAAAGTCTTACTTAAGGGAGGCTGGGTACATGGGAAAAATGAAACTTTTCTACAACTGCATAAACAAATTAAGACATATTGTTACTGGTTCCACCCTAGTAGAAAGATATTTCTTTGAGACAGTGTGCTTGATCTATTGGGAGCTCATCGAATCCAGCTGGACCAAGACTGAATGAGCATATGACCTAGCAACTTGGTTTTCTATGGCACATTCCTGATGATCTCTTCAGATATGTTGTTTCCAAAGAAGTTATTTGTCAATGTTTGATTGTATATTCTCAATAGCCATAAGAAATCGCGACATTAGGTCATTTTAACCAACAAAAATAAATACAATTTGACTAGGGAGATAGCTCCGTCAGTAAGGAGCTTGCTAGCAAGCAGAAGAGCTCAAGTTTGACCGCCAGAACCCATGTGAAAAAGCTGGGCATGGTAGTGCAGACTTGTTATCTCAGTGCTGGGGAACAAAGATGAATGGATCCCTGGGAATTGCTGGCCGGTCGGCCTGCCCAAATTGAAGAGATCCAGGTTACTGAGAGACCTGTCTCAAAAAAACAAGGTAGACTACATCCTAAGGAAGATGTCCGAGACTGGCCTTAGAACTATACACACATACATATTCTCACATACCTATAAACACATAAACCCACACAGAAGCATGCACACAGCCACATAAACAAATATTTTATAGGGTTTACATATCAACAACAATAATGGTCATTGATTGACTATGATGGTTATCTGTATAATCACATGATCCTTGACTGGGCACAATCTCAAGGTTGCCAGAAGTCTGTTTGAAGATGGCATTAGTCTGTTCAGTCTTCCACAACCAACATCAAAGCAAATCCTACTAGCAAATTTCAGTCAGGTCTGAGCAAAAGCTGATGTTCAGAACATTCTTACACATAGAATGGTGACACTGTGTCCCGATCCAGATTCTGGTTTTAATAAGTGGGATTCTCTGCTTCTTCAACAAGCAGATTCTCATTAGCAGCCCGAGCAAATGTCCTTTACAGCTTAGCTTTCTAAGAATTATCACCATAATGGTAGCAAAATGGTTTTATGAGCTGTCTGATTTTTCCCTTATTATATCCTTGATTTAGTGTGCTAAGTTACTTCTCTCCTTCAGTTGCTCTTGAATCCAGGACAGCTCCCATCAGATGTGCTGGATGACTCATGAAGATTGTTTATATTTTTATTGTAATTTTAACAAGACACTTTGGCAAATTATGTCCAAGGATGACTCAATTTCACACATAAATTGCATATTATTTATTCAACTGTTTGAATCAGAACCATTTCATTTCAGGAAAATGAGTTTAATTTTTGTAGTCTCATTCTGATTCATGGAAAAATGACAAAATTATCTGCTCCGTGGAAATATGAGGGCTGTAAAGCTGTCTTGCTTACTGTTGCTCTTCTCCTTTGAGGAAATAATTTGAGAGCAACTTCAAACTCTTTCAGTTGCTGGAATTTTCAGCCTTCTTAATTATTAAAGCACTTTGGATCATTTATGTTTATCTAGGAAACTGGTCATCTTAAAAGTCACTGTAAATCCTAAGTGTACCTATAAATATTCTTGATATCTACTGCTTTTCCTCATGCCAAATTTCTCAATGTGAGTTCTCCCTCTTGACTAGTCACAGATCCTCACACAGTGGTACACATATTTCTTTTCAGAGAAATATCCTTTTTTTAAAAAAAATACACTGGAACAGGAAGTTCAAATGGGGAGGGAAAAGGGGAATGAGGGAGGGAACATAGGGGAAAGACTGCTAAAATTAAAGGCCATTTGAGGGATACTGTAGAAACCTATTACAGTAGAAACTTCCTCAAACACATACATATATGAAGGTGATCTAACTGAAATTGGCAAATACTGGGTGAGCTAGAGCCCCAGTTAGATTCCTCCTGTCACCATATTCCAGTACTGAAATCAGGTTACATCTAATTGAATTGTTGGCTAAAGGGATCCCAGAGGAACACCCAAACAACTCAGGCTGTTGTCAAGACTACAGGTTGCTCTCCACAAAATGGCAGCAAGGCCCTATTGCTGAAGACAACACCTACACAACCCACTGAACATGAAAAAGTTGAACTGGTGTCTACATAGAACCTTCATCCCGATGTTGTAGAGTCTCTGGTACAGAAAGGTATTCAGCATGCTACCAAACGAGAAATGTAAACACCAGTTCAGCACAAACCCATTGATCTGTAATGGTGTCCTGCCTGCAAGACATACTAGTACAATAAATAGTGTCACAAACTTTGTGAGAGTAACCAGCCAATATCCGATTTAACGGAAGGTCCACTCTGTGAGATGGAACCCATACTCAACACTGCTTGGGTGACCAAGAAAGTGAGATTAGATAGCTCAGGGACCTAGGCTAAAATCAAACCTAACACTATAATGAGAGAAAGACAGAGACAGAAACACAGAGAAAAACAATGAAATTATTCCTAATGACATTCTGCTGTACACATAGATCAGTGCCTAGTCCAGCCATCATCAGAGACCCACAGCAAGCAGAAAATGAGAGACCTTGTACACACAGTCCTAAACAAAATGTCTCCATCAACCCCCCCCCCTTTCAGGCCTCAAGAACCCCCAGGAAGAGGAGACAGAAAGAGTGTAAGAGCCAGAGGGGATGGCAGACACCAAGAAATCAAGGCTTCTACACAGACATGATCAATGCACATATGACCTCACAGACTAAGGTGACATGGACAGGCAGGGGCTGCACGGGTCTGCACCAGTTTGGGTCCTAGAGCTGAAAAGAGAAGTAGACACATGTCCCCATCCTTAACTCAAACACTCTCTCCAGTTGATAAGTACTTGCAGATGAAAATTTACTCCAAGAGAGTCTCCCTGGGGAAACAAACTACTCCTAAGGGAAGCCTGCACGCCCAGCAGTAGATGATCAACAGAAAACAAGCCAACGGCATCTTTGGAGGGTTGGAAATTCCTTGTCTCAATGTTATGTGAGGGCTCTTCCTTTTATTTCCCCAATTTTATTTTGATTTTTAATTTTTATTTTATTTGTATTTTTTTTCTTCTCCCTTTTTACCCTGTAGGTCCTTTGCATGGATGGTATGCTTTCTAGTTCAGTGTTTTCATGGGATTCCTGAGTGTGGGAATAAGTGGGTCTATTTCTTGTGCCTTCTCGTGGGCTCATTTTCTTCTGCTTGTTTTTCCCAAGCTCATTTTCTTCTGCTTGTTTTTCCCAATTCCAATGTGTGAGTTTTTGTTTTGTCTTATTTTATTTTATTACTATCCTTAGAGGCCTGATTGTTTTCTGATGGGAGACATAAAAAGGGTGGATCTGGATGGGAGGGGAGGTAGGGAGGAGCCGGGAGGGATGGGGGAAGGGAAATCATAATTAGAATATATTACGGGGGAATCTAATTCAGTAAAAGAGAAAAGGAATTTTAAAAGTTTTACTTGAGTCCTTTTGTTGATTTCTGTTGGATTGTTTTAGACCTTTAGCTTCTTATGCTATTTTGTTTTAGCTTCTTTAAAGAAGTATTATATGGCCTGGCAGTGGGGGCTCACTCCTTTAATCCCAGCACTTGAAAGGCAGAAGCAGGCAGATGGCAGAATTTGAGACCAGTCTTGTCTACAGTGTGAGTTCCTGCATAGCCAAAGCTAAACAGATAAACCTTGTCTTGAAAGGAGAAGGAGGAGGAGGAGAACTAGGAGGAGGACACGGAGGAGGAGGAGAAGTATTATATAGTAATTAAAACTCTCTTGGGCAGACTTTTGAATGGAAAGTGTGATATTGCAGTGAACTAGAAAGCATGCCGTGTTAGAGGACCCTCAAGGGGTTGGCATGCTTAGACGAACAACTCAGCCAGCTTTGGCAGAGTCAGAAAGATTTGCCGGAAGGAGAGATGACTAAGCTCAGAGTTGGAATAGATAGACAAAGGGGGCTAGGTGAAGAGAGGTAGAGGGAGACGAGAAACAAGGAAAAAGACAATGGTTTGTAGTGATTTGCAACTCCCTGTTAGTGGAGGGTGTCTGATGTGATACAGTCAGTCGCTAATAAATATATATGTGTGCATAATATGTGTATATAACATATGCATAAAAGCAACATATATTATTTTTATTCTTATTTTTTCATGTTCATATTTTTATTCATTATCTTATTTTTATTTATAAATGAGGAAAAATGAGCAAGAAGCACATAGTTTTCTGTGACCTCTGTCACTATTGATTTATTTTTATTAGTTATCTTTGCGTTTTAAACCAATAAAACGAGTGCCTTTTCCCTAGTTTATTGTATTTTAAAGTAAAATGAGGGTCAGCATGACAGCTCACTGGATAAAAGCATTTGATGCTCTACACATACATCCATACTCAAACAGGCACATCACACACATGCACACGCGCACACGCACACACTCACACACACACACACACACACAAAAAAAAAATAAAACAGTAAAGGTTAAAACGTAAAAAGTGAAATATTAGTTGATTTGACTGAATTTGCTACACTCATGTGCATTCTGAATTTTGAAAGATTATTTCTTGAAGGTAATTATTCCTCTGAGAGCTTGAACTGCTTCTAATACTCATGCCCTAGGTCGGCTAATGAGTCACCTACACACTGCAATGTAAAGCCCGTATTTAACCGCATTGTGCTGTGTTTGAAAACTGAACTGAATCAGAGTTTCAGCTCATATTCCCGTGAAAGATCAGGCATCATGGCTGAGTAAAAAAATCTTTACAATTTTTAAAAGAATTCGAAAGGATCTTGAGGATTTTAGGAATCAAAGATAGCTTCTCTTTTTCCCTCTGTTGTGACGTCGGAAATCTGGTAGCAAAGAAAAAACTCACTTTTATTTTTCTTTTATGTTGTTATTTTGCTTGAAGGGGCATTTGCTTTTGTAACTTTGAAACTAAGTCACAGTCATTAGAAATTAACTGTACAAATTGGCATCTAAATATTTTCTACAACTGAAAAAATATTTTTTTAAAGAAAGGGAAGAGAGGACACTGGGCAGAGGAAGACAGCCTGGGCTAGGCCTGGGAGTGGGAAAGAGCTTGATCCTTATTTGGGAAATGACGTGTTCCCGGGGATAGACATAAAAAGTGACAAGACCCATACCCGCCTGGAGAGGTCCTTGACAACCACACTGTAAAAGGGGGATGAAAGAGCCTGGACAATGGGATGCCAGAGAGCTGAGAGCATCTGCAGAAGTTGCAAATCGTGACGCCAGCAGATTGGAATCTCAGAAGATTACTTTGATCCCCTTGTGGAAAATAAATTGTGTGGAAACGAGACGGAAAGCTGGGGAACAAGTTAAAAGTCTGTGGTTGAATGCCCTGAGAGACTATGGTGTCCTACGCCAGCCACCACCAGTTGGCGTGGAAGGAAGATGATGGGCTAAGCTGAGCTTCGGAGTTAAAAACAGCTAAGGGGTCCCGTGCAGGGAGGGGAGAGCAGAGGATCAGCAGAGAAGTCCGAGATGGAGGTGGGAGTCTTGGGGTAGAGTTCCGTGTTAGGAAGGCAAGAGCAGAAACTGAGTCAAAAGAGTGGTAGGATGGGCTTCTGCGGCGCCAAGTCCGCTTGTCGTCGTGTTGAACGCTGCCTGTGCTGGCTTTGGCTTTGTAGAAGGAATTGTTTTTGCATCCTGGGCTTTGTATGTGTACACACCTGTAAAGGCCTGCAATCATCCCTCAGTTTTTTCTCCCCTCTCTGCAAGATACAGGAACTTAGCTCTCTTCTGCTTCCCTCTGTCTCCTTAGATCGTTCCAATTTGTGTCATTAGGATCCATGGTTTTATGCCCAAATCATTGCTAATATGTGATTTATAGCGTGGCTTTCATTTATTTTCTCTCCTCTCACTTCTGGATCCTGAATAATATATACTCCACACAGAAACTCTCCTTTTTATCTGTTTAACTTTTTTTGTTTTGTTTTGTTTTTCAAGACAGGGTTTCTCTGTAGCTTTGGAGCCTGTCCTGGATCTTGCTGTGTACACCAGGCTTGCCTCGAACTCATCGAGATCTGCCTGCTTCTGCCTCCTGAGTGCTGGGATCAAAGGCATGTGCCAACATCACCACCTGGCCCCTGTTTAATTAACTTTAATTTCACTGATTACACCAATATCTAGCAGGTACTTCTGTTTCTAATACAAGTTCACCGCCTAGCTGAAATCAAGTCTTTTTATGTAATATGTGCTTACCCATGTTCTGCTGAAAGCACCCATGAGCGTGTGTTTTCCAAGACTCCATACAGAGGGTGATCCAGTCACAAACCTTCCCCCTTCTGTAATCAGCCCCCTTGTTTTCTGTGCTTAGAATTTGGAAAGAACATTCGGCAAGAGTCGAATTTCTTTCTCTTCTTTCATAGGAGAGCCTTTCTTCTTGGACGCAAGTTGGGCTTTTTTCTTTATCTTTGAAATTTGAAGTTGTGTGTTCATCGCAGACACCTTTATTCATCTTTGTATGCACAGCATCTTGCAGACCACGTGGCTAACTGAAGGTGTGAGAACCAGACGGCAACGCATGGATAAAGGTGTAGGGTAGGCCAGGCAAGATGAAAATGGACCAAGTCCTTTTCTGCTTCTCATTAGTCTCAAGTGTAGCCAACATTGCCCATACTGAAGGAAATCAGACCAGCTACTATAAATTCCTGAAGATTTACTAAGACTAGAATGTTCTGGAAGCTAGCCCGACCCTCTAGAAAGCTTCCCACCATGAGAATCCAACTCCGTTATTCTTTCAGTCCCTCAATGAGTGAGAAAATCTCAGAGCCCTGCTTCATAAATTCTCTTTTTCTTCCTTATGAAAATGACACACATGCAGAACATCGAGAGGACAGGGCAAACCGTATGCACAAATGGTCATGAAGCAACCTTCTGGAAGAGTCACTGAGAGTGTGTGAGTATTGTCTCCTTGGCACTCTCAATGGCCTTTCCTTTCCATCTTGTTTTCAACATCTTGAAATTTCAATACCATGCTCTGCCCCTAAACACTTCCATCTAATGGGTTAGCCTGAGATGCCCGTTTCAAAGGTGTTGTCTCCACCACCACAGCATTTTCTTAGCCTAGACCTTCCGTCAGCTCAATATTCCTTTACTCTGTGTTTGTGGTGACTTCAGAGGCATTTTCCCAGCTGGATTGCTATGGTTTTAATGTGGCCCGAAATGCAAGTATTGGAGATTTAATTGCCAGTGTAATGGCATTAAGAGGTGTGAACCTTTAGAGTGGATTGGCTTTTGTCCTCAATACAAGGGTGGGTTCCTATAGAATATTGAGTTCAGTCTCTTTGCCTTTCTACCCCTATCCTCCTTCCTGCTGCTGATGTCACAAGAAGGGCCTCACTAAAAGTCAGCGCCTCGGCTTGGTCTTGAGCCTTCAGAACTGTGAGAAGGTAAACTTCTTATTTTATAGAAGTCACCCCATTTGAGGCATTGTGTTCTTGCAACACAGAAGAGATAGAGACACAGATTTCTGCAAACCTTTCCGTCTCTGTAGGCGTAGGTTAATCTGTGCTTCATCAGGTAAACAGAAGAGACTTGTTGGAGTTTATTATTCATTTGAATAACATGATAGGCAATGAATATATGGCTAACTTCCAGCTGTTCTGTGCAAACATGCCAAGACATCCAGACACCTTGTGCTTAGGCAGCTCTTGACTTCCCTGCGATGCAGGGCAACTGCCATCTTGCTCTAATTTCTTCCTCCTCAGAAATGCCTTTTGAAAGAAGTCCCTTAAAAGAATGCTTAGTTTTATTCTAAAGCAGTGGCTCTCAACCTTCCTAAGGCTGCAGCCTGTTTACACAGTTCCTCCTGTTGGGATGACCCCCAAACCGGAATATTAAATAAACAGGTTGAGAACCACTGTTCTAAAGGAAACCTTCTGTAGTAATAGAATGTAGCTTGGGGCTCTATGCTTTCCCTGTCCACTGCACTGTTCTGCAGTTACCCACCATAAAGAGGGAAAAGCTATGGCGGAGTTAAAACTAAGAAAACGCTATCTGTTCTCTCCTCTGCTTGATTCATGTGTGCTTTTCCTGTCCCAGTGTATACATTTGAGACTGGGCAACGTGGGTTGCATTTATTTAACTCATTGCAATAAAATTATTGTAGTTTAAAAAATATTTTGAAGAAAATATTAACTAAATTAATAATTTGTGTGAAGTACCTATGATGCTGTCTAAGACATGGCAGGTTCTCATTAAGTATGGAAAGTATGGAAATAAACTAAGTGGCTTTTCTGACTAATTGGGATCATAGACCCTGCATCAAAATCACATCAGTCAGTTCTATTTCTCCAGTGTGCTGACAGAGTCACGTAGGCCACTACAAGCAAATTGCTCTCAGAGTACTTTATCTGTAAGAGAATCATCAATTTAACTCTTGAAAACCATATTGTATTGATTTCTGTGTAGGAAAAAACCTAGTGGTAACTCATAAGAAACACAAAGACCAATTTTAATTCAACCACAAATGCTGAATAAAAAAGAAAATTTATCTGTATTTTTTAAAGTCAGATTTCGGGCATTGGGTCACTAGGCATGCTCCTCGGTACCAAATTTGAAACTTGGGGAATATTTTTCCTTTATTAAGCACTACATAATTTGTATAAACAGGAATTTTCATAAATTGCGCAACATAAAACATTTTAGCACTCGACCTCATCCAACATTTTGTCTATAAAATGCAGCTAACTTTGATTCATTTCAAAAATATCCTATTCACTGATAATAAGAAAGCCAGACATTCTGAATTATTTTGGTAAAGCACTTAACTCTACTGATCCTAAATAGATTTGCTGCAAATCGATCTGTCTGCAAAATATTCAGCTCTTTACCTCTAGCCATAGTGAGAGAAGGCTGGAGAGATGGCTCAGCAGTTAATAGCAGATGCTACTCCTGTAAAACTCATGCGCTTGCGTCTGCATCTACTAGTTAGAACTGAGACCTCTGACCTCTTTGGGCATCTGTGGAGTGTGTGTGTGTGTGTGTGTGTGCGTGTGTGTGTATCTGTGTGTATCTCTATGTGACACACACAAACATGTGCTTGTACATATTTAAAATAAATTGTGACTAGGCTAGGGGTACATCCATTTAATACCAACACTCGGGGAGACAAAAGTGGGTAAATTTCTATGACTTCAAAGTCAGTCTGGTCTATAATAGTGAATTCCAGGTCAACCAGGATTACACAGTAAGATCCTTACAGAAGAAAGGAAGGAGAGGAAGAGAGAAAGGGAGCGAGGGAGGGAGGGAGGAAGAGAGGAAGGGAGAAGGGAGAGAGGGAGAAAGAAAGAGATAAAATAAGTGAGCTAGTTAGCGGAGTGAAGATTGTATTGATAGTGTCACTCTCAAGATCAAGTCTGACTTGAAAAAAGAGAAAAGACTTGGGTATGATGGTGAACATCTATATTTGCAACATTCAGAAGACCAGGAAAAAATAATCTCAAGTTCAAGGTTAGCCCAGCTACATAGCAAGTGGACATATACATCACACCACACACACACAAACACACACGAGTTGGGGAGAAAGAGATAGGGAGAGAGAGATGGAGAGACAGAGAGACAAAGAGACAAAGACAGACAGACAGAGAGAGAGAGGACACAAAATAACAGAAAAACAAGTGCTATGGTTTACGCACTTAGGCCACTGACAACCAAGAGAGGCCATATTGTTTCCAAGAGTCAATCAACTGTGAATCTAATTTCTTTTACATGCTTTGGAGAGATGCAGTTCAGTAAGCATTGGGCAGACAAAGCCCATTTTTTGAAGGCCCAAATCATCCTGAATTGTATAGGACATCTCTCACCTGAAATGACACACACGGATGCGCACGATACCTCTCCATCTACTCTAAAAGTACAAGAGATTGCTTCACGCTGAAGTTTCACCTTTCCCTTGACCCTGGGAATTTCCTTGTCTCACCCACAGGTGAGGCTGGGTCTGGCAGTGCCTGGTGTCTGGGAAAGCTGGGTAGGATCTAAATAAGCCTAAAATCAACCTCAGGTGGGCCAGGAACGTCTAATCAGTCATAGGAATTTGCTCGTCATAAATCTCAATGAAGTGAACCGTGGCACACCCATATGCTCACCGAGCCTTGCAAATAAGTGTCCCAGCTTCCCCAACTCTTGCCAAATGTTTCAGTGTCTTTCCTACAGTCTGGGAGGCACACGGTCATAAAATGATGAAAGAAATCTTTATATATCCTCTAGCCATTGTTCATGCCATGTGATTGGATGTTTACCAAGAAGCCACGCCCTAGGCTCAGGTGAACCATGCTTTCCCTTCATCATCAAGCCTGTGGTGCTTCTGATGCACAGAAGTCTCAGTCCCCTAAGGGAGGGGGACCCTATTGTTTTCTATCACTAGAAGGCATTTGCCTTGAATCGCTGAAGATCTACTTCCTAGGAATCAGTCAATCGATATTTGGTAGACACACATTTATGTCAGTTATTTGTCTATCGGGCCACTTTGTAACCCTCATAATGGAAGTTTTCAAAGCACAACATTTCGAATCATGCCTTTGAAAGGAACTGTAAAACGAAACGACTCAATCTTCCCCAAATACCTCATATTTCAATCTAGCATAGATTGTCATAGACCGTCCTGTGTGTAAGAGTGACCCATGGACCAGAAGGGCCAATACAAGAGTTGTCACAAATTCATAATCCAGGACTCTTCCTAAATCCACTGGGTCAGAATTTTTATCTTTTGTTTTATTTTGCTTTGTTTTTTGAACAGGCTTTCTCTATATAACAGCTGCCCTGAAACTTGCTTTGTAGACCAGGCTGGCCTTGAACTCACAGAGATCCACCTGCCTCTGCCCCCCAAGTGCTGGGATTAAAGGCATGCACCACCACTACCCAGCCAGAATTTGCATCTTAATAAGTTTTCCAGGTGATTTTTAGAAAAGTTTTTAAGAAAGACTGTCATTTACTTTGTTCCACTCAAGCTATGAGATCAGAGCAGCAATTATTCAAAAGATTAGGAGTCAAGAATTAAACCTAAATTTCCCAATTTTTACCTTTAGATGTGATCACGCTGTAGATGTATTTCACTCTTCCAAATAGACCCTCTCCTTTGCATGTGGCTGCAGTTCTATGCCAAGCCTCATTGAAAGAACACTTAATGTGAGTGAAATCCATTTAACAAGGCGAACTTCATGCTGGGTGGTGGTGACACATGCCTTTAATTCCAGCATTTGGGAGGCAGAGGAAGGTGGATCTCTGTGTGTTTGGGGCCATCCTGGTCTACAGAGCTAGTTCCAGGGCAGCTAGGGCTCTTACACGGAGAAAAACCTGTCTCAAAGAAGAAGAAGAAGAAGAAGAAAAGAAGAAGAAGAAGAAGAAGAAGAAGAAGAAGAAGAAGAAGAAGAAGAAGAAGAAGAAGAGCAGGAGGAGGAGGAAGGAAGGAAGGAAGGAAAGAAAGAAAAGTCATATTGCTTAAATTTTAAAACATGATGCAGAAAAAAGAAGAATCATAGGCCTAAACCATGTTTATAGAAAGCTATTCCCTACAGTATAAGATGGATAAATGAGACAGTTTTCGAGGCTTGGAATAAAACTAGCAGATGGCACTGCAAGGTGGTGCCTAGGACTCAATGAACAAGGTCCAGGAGTCTTTTCTGCTCTAGAGGTCGCAATACTTCTCAGTCCAAAGTTGTCTCACTTCTAAACTAGCAACATCAAAGGTAGAAAGGACATGATCAAGACAGAGAGAGAAGTCAAAGGAAGGGACAACTGATTTCAGTCTAAATCCTTGACATCCACTCTAGCTCCAAGCAGCAGGACTCTAAGTGTAACCTGCTAGCATGGGCATGACCACAGCCTCGCCATGGCCTTTGGGAGAGGGACTTTTGAACAGACTGATATTCTTGGCACAGGAGGGTCATGTTGCAATTCCTATGCCAACTGTTGTCTGAGGAAATGGTTTGCCACCCAGACAAGTTTTTCCAAATGTTAAGGAGGGATTGCATCTGAGTCCTGTGTGTTCTTGATGTCGCTCCCTAACCCCGAGTGGTGGAGGGCAGCAAGAGGCTGAGGACACAGCTCTCCAGCCACCAGGAGGCTTAGTTCAGGTGGCCCATCCAGACATGTTCCTTCCACACCAAATCTTGGGTCAAGATTTGAAGGACAGAAGGAATGGTGGACATAACAAAAAGAGTAAATAAATCAGTGAGCAAATGTTGTTATGTTTGCTTATTTAAATGTGGGCGTGAAGAGAAAGACATGCACACCACAGTGTGTACACTTGAAGGTCAGAGGACAAGTAAGCAGACTCAGGTCAGGTCTCTGCTTCCACCACGAGGCTCTCGGGGATCAAACTCAGGCTATTGGACTCGGCACCATGTGTTTTTCCTTACTGAGCCATCTGACTGGCCCAAAAAAAAAACCACTTTTAAGAGCAAAAACATTGGGTGGATGGTGCTCTTTTCTACACATAAAGAACAGAATATGTTTCTCTAAAGATCTTCCTCCACCTTGGGGAGGTAAAATACGATTCACATAAATACAGGATCATAAGGCAGTTACTTGATGGTGTCATGAGGCAAGGATTCCAGTAGGCCTAAAACCAAGCAAACAGGACATGGCATTTTAAAATGACTTCTATTTCGACAGGAAAGGGGCTCATGGTATCTATTCTCACCCACAGCCTCCTCCCCTTCATCTCATTCTGCAGAATTTCTCAAGATAATCTCAAATGGCTTCCAACAGGCCAATGGCCTCAGAGTCCTTGGCCAGGTTTCCCCTTGTTATAAAGAAAAGAGGAAATGCTGTGTCCTTTCAGAATGAAATCCTCCAGAACTGTGGGGCCGAAAGCTCTGTCATCCAAGGGTGTTTCTGTAATCTGCGACTCTATATTTAGCAAGTGACGCAGCCAGGGCTGAGAGAATTTCTTTCCATCAACTCACGCCTATCAGCAGAAATGGAAGCTGGAAAAGTTTGTGGTGCTCACCCTGTCCCTGCGGGGTTTCTGCCCCTTGGAAAACTCCACAGTAGGAATTCCCAAAGTTATAGGGTTTCTCGGACTCTGTCGTTCATTAAAATGGGACATGTTCGCTGAGGCTGACTGGTAAGTGGCCACGTGATGGAGCAGAAGCCTCAGGAGAGGCCTCAAAGAGAATTTCCAGATCTTCCACCAACTCCCAGGCAGTTGTGGGTGTGATCTTCCCCGTGGTTGTTGCCCAGTCACTTTCTTCCCCATTTCCTCCCCTTGTGATATGGAGTCCAGGCCTATGAACTTGTACCGCAGAGATAGTTTCGTGTTAAAATCTGTGACGACACTGACACTTTAGGGAGGGACAGCTGTGGAACTACGTTCAAAGTATGTTCTGTACTTGGTGTGTGCAATGTCAACCAACTCTTAAATTATAGACTGTTTCTAGGGACAAATTTTTTAAAAACTTAAAAATTTTATTAGTGTACATTAAGTATGCATAATTATGGATTTCATTACATTTTAATATATGTATATAATGCATTTTAATCATATTCATCCATATTATTCTTTCTTATCCCTTCCTGTTCTGAGTCTCTCCCCCTGCTTCCTAATTAGTCCCTTTCTACTTTCAGGTGCATGCGTGCGTGCGTGCGTGCGTGTGTGTGTGTGTGTGTGTGTGTGTGTTTGTGACCAAATGAGTAAGACTCATTTTGAGATTTTTTTCCACTTATAGTTATTGGCTAATCTATTTTTAGTGCATTGGTCTAGAGCTTAGTCGTCGGTAACTTTTGTAATATTTCCTCTTGGTTTATTTATTCCCCAAACGTAGAAGATATAATAGATGATGCCGAAGCAAAGGGACATGTGGTTGTAATTGTCATTCCTGTGATGTCAGTGAGTTGTTTTAATTAATATGAGCATCTCTATAAGAGCAAGTCCCAGAGTGTAGTCTGTGGACCTGTGGGTTTCTCCACGATCCCAATGCAAGTCCATGATATCAAGACTTTTAAAGTTTTTACTACATTTACTTATTTGTTTATTTATTTTGGGTATATGTGTGTGCATGTCTGTCTGTCTGTCTCTGTTTTGTGTGTGTGTGTTCCATTTCCATAACGCATATATGGAGGTCAGAAAACAACTTGTGGGAATTATTTCTTTCCTTCTATCATGTGGGTCCCAGGGGTTGAACTTGGGTCCTCAAGCTTATTGGTAAGCACCTTTACTTCACTGACCCCTAAAATAAAATGTGGAGCTGGAGAGAGGGCTCCCCTTATACTGCTCTTCCAGAGGATACAAGTTCTATTCCCAGCACCCATGTCAAGTGTCTGAGAACAACTTGTGACTGCCCTCTTCTGACCTCCATGGGCATCTACTCCCCGCCAACACACACACACACACACACACACACACACACACACACACGCTCGGTATACTCAAATGTACACAAATAAAAATAACTCTTTGGTAAGCAGATGCTATTTGCTTTTTTTTCCTCTGTCTTCGTTAATGCAGTGACTGTAAAAGTCGGGCTAGCACAGTCATATGGGCTTAGGGCTCATAATCAAGGACTGTCGAGGGATGGCATGGGTCAGCAGTCACTGTCTTCTCCCTCACTATACACTGGCAGAAAAAGGAATTTTATAACCTAGAGAAATAAGAAAAGTGATTAAGATCAGTACACACCCTCCTTCGAGCACATCCAGCTAAAGCACTCTCATTTATTCCATCATCTGTACAGCTGTTTTGAATCACAAGCTGGCATCATCCACTTTCTCTATGGAACGCTAGTATTCCTTAGAGGTCTGCTAGCAGATTATTGTTAGGAGACACTGGCTACTGCATGAACTCTTCCTTAAAGCCAAACAAAGAAAGCTTTTCCCTTTAGGAAAAATGCAGACACTGTTGCTAAAACTTCAAAATTTTGGCTAAAAAGTAAAGATTTGAAATTTGTATATAATAATGTAAATCTAGCAGTGTGCTATCCTGTGCATTAGAGATTTTTTTCTTTTGAGATCAATATCATTAACAAATTTTATAAAGCACTGTTTTATAGCCAATATTTAGGAGGTTCAGGATTTGCTTAATGAATTGATATTTTCTAGATAATCAACGTTGCATTGCAAAAACATGCATTGGCAAAAGACTGATTGGAAAAATGTAATATCACAAAGTTATTTTATTTAGGTTGTATTGGGTTTATCATTGTTATTTAAGAATTATTTTGAGTTTTTAGCTTTACTTTCTAAAGTGGTAAATATAACCTATATAAACAATAGCTTGGAATCAATCCTTGATTGTTTTTAGGAACGTAAAGGAATTTTGAGGTCAAATTATTTATAGATAACTGCTGCTCAAGACTTAACTTATATTTCATACATTAATATTATTCTTAACAGGAACCAACAGTATTTCATTCACAAGTAAACTTCGGCTGACCTAAACTAAATCATAATCATTTTGCTAGTGAAATTGAGCTATTTATGTATGGTCAGCTCCTCTTGACCATAACCGAATCTTTATGAAGACTTTTCTCACTTTAGAGATTGGGTTATATCCTACAAAAGTTCTAATCTCAATATTACATTTCAGTGAACTGAATATGAGTAATTATAATACAATTTACACATTCACGTGACAATTGCATCCGTGTTGTAGATAGCAAAGTACTGCCTTAAATCTTAGGATTGCAATAAATGAACCAAGCTTACTATCTTTTTTCTTTCTTTCTTTTTCCCCCCAAGACAGGGTTCCTCTGTAGCTTTGGAGCCTGTCCCGGAAACACTCTTGTAGACCAGGCTAGCCTTGAACTCACAAGAGATCCACCTGCCTCTGGAGCGCTGGGATTAAAGGTGTGTGCCACCACCGCCCAGCTGCTTTAAATCAACAGATAAGCCAATTCTTGTCACCTTCACTTTCTTTCTGCAGGCATACAGCAGATAGACACTTGCAGAGAGTCTTCCCTGAGGCAGGCGCTGGTACAGACAGAAAGATGACTGACATAAAGCCTGTGAATGCTGCTAGGAGTCCAGTCTTTTCTATTGCTGTGAGAAATCGCTGTGACCTATAATAAAAGTGTTTAATTTGCAGCTTATGGTTTCAAAAGTTTAGAGTCCATGATGGTGGCTCAAAGGCAATGTGGCAAGAGCAGCAGAGAACTTGCATCTTTATCTACAAGTAGGAGATAGAGACAGACACTGGGAATGGTGGCAGTCTTTGGAAATCTTAAAGCCTGCTCCCAGTGACACACCTCCAAAAAGGCCACACTTTCTAATCCTTCCTAAACAGTTCCACCAGTCAGGGATCAACTATTCTAAGGTATGAGCCTATAGAGGAGGTGGAAGGCAATCTTACTCCAGCTACCTCAACAAAGGCGGGAATATTTATAAATTAATGCATTGCCATGATGGTAAGTGTTTTACAAAACAAGTATGGAGAGTGCTCACTGGTTAAGAATGGGCAAGAAAGACAATTAAGAGGCAGAGGTTGGTAGATCTCTGTGAGTTCAAATCCAGTCAGCTATAGAGAGAGTGCCAGGATAGGCTCCAAAGCTATACAGAGAAACCCTATCTCTAAAAACAAAACCAAAAAAAAAAGGGGGGGTTAGGGCCAGGCATGGTGGTGCACACCTTTAATGTCAGGACCCAGGAAGCAGTGGTAGTCAGATTTCTCTGAGTTCTAGACTGGTTTGCTCTAAACAGAGAGTTCCAGACCATCCAAGACTAAATAGACCCTGCCAATAGCCCATGCCAAGGTAGGAGATAACTAGTTCATCAAAGTTGTCCTCTGATCTTTCCATGTCACACCACACACACACACACACACACACACACACACACACACAAATTAAATAAACACAATTGTTAAGAAGGCACTCCTAGTTTAACACCTGTAAGTGTGCTGTGTGCGCTATGAGTCACCGTTCACCAAACACACATGTGATAGCTACTTCTGGAGAGCTAACATGGACATCTCCATCTGGCAGATGTAAAGACTGAGGCATGGAGAGAAAAATCACCTGATCAATACTGTGCAGGAAAGGAGAAAGATGAATTAGAATCAACGCAATTTGACCCTAAAGGTCATAGTCTTCATTTCCTTACAGACCACCTTCTAGCCAAAGCTTTAGACAGCAGCAGGCCCTGGTCTCACAGAAAGTTCCCTGTGCCTTTGTGTGTAACCATTCCCATTCTCTGAGTTAGACATCAACCTGGTCGGCACTGGTCATAGACTTGCACCTTCTCTTGAACAACCCCTTCAACACTGTGAGACACCCCACACTTCCTGAAGTCCCCAGGTATTTAGGTGGACAAATTCTAGCCAGGCTACTGCTTAGGGCCTACTCATTGCTTTGTAACAAAGACAAATATGCTATTGAGGAAATTCTCTCAACACTGAGTCTTCTTTTCCTTCCTCATTCCAGATAAGTTGCATTCGTGCACAGTCATTTGCCTAATGCTGTTGTGGTTTAACTTCCTTCTCTCAAGCCTTTTAAGGAAAAGCAATAAAGGCGGATGAGACCCTCTTCAAACAGCATGAAGTGCCTGTTCCAGGAGAAATTTCTACCACCCCACCTTTGATCTCTTCGACATACTAAGTTTGATATGCACTAGGCATGTATGCTGGGGCAATTTCCAAAACTTGCTAGAAAGAATTCTTAATATGAGAGTGGAAACCATGATGGTATCTTCAAAAGAGTGTCACTAGAGCAATTGTCCCCTGTGAAGAGAAGAAGAAACTGGTTTCAACTCAAAGCTAGGTTTCCTTTTGGAAGGAAATGAATAAGCAACTGCCTTTAAGACCCATTTCTCATAGAAATGGTGGGTCTCATTAAGCAAAAACAACTATACTTTTGCAAATATCTTTAATAAATTTTGGAATTCTGCCCCTGTGTCCCCCACCATGATCTCTAAAGGTGCCTACTTAG
Organism: Dicrostonyx torquatus; assembly: GCA_028555095.1. Classification (NCBI taxonomy): domain Eukaryota; kingdom Metazoa; phylum Chordata; class Mammalia; order Rodentia; family Cricetidae; genus Dicrostonyx; species Dicrostonyx torquatus. The sequence goes on from JAQHUG010000130.1 coordinate 5,004,882, forward strand.
GAACAGGCGTCCTGCATTGACCACAGTGAAAATATCTTCCTAGTTACAAATGGGCTCAGCTAACAATTGGAAATGCAGAATAAAAGTAGCTTTGAACTTCCTGGAAATTTGCACAACCACTATCATGAATGGGAATAGTCCAGGATGACTCAAAGGCTCCACCACAGTCTGAGTATCCAGTGTTTCTACACAGAATTACAGCATCCTCGGCACACAACAGGACCCCAAGCCAGTCATCACATTTGCATTCCAGACACCAAAACGTTTTTTAACAAGAAAAGATAAAATTCTATTATTTCCTATTAAAGCACCCCTAATTGCACAAATCAGTGCTATTGTGTCCTCAACTCTTTCACTGACAAAGAAAGGAAGAAGCAACACCAAGGGCTTCATTTTATCATCATCATCATTCATTTTACTCTCTCTCTCTCTCTCTCTCTCTCTCTCTCTCTCTCTTTCTCTGTGTGTGTGTGTGTGTGTGTCTACTTTATTTTCATGTTTAAAAGACTTCAACCTCTCTTACACCAAAGAAAACGTCCAGAATTTCACCAGATCCACACATCTGATCAGAAACTCAAGTTTGGGGGTGATACGCCTTTGTCTTCATTAGGCATAAGTCTGTCTACTACTGTTCTTGGCAGGCCTGAGACTCATATATGTTTTTTTCCTGATACAATACATTCAGGAATATTATAGGTACAGATTGAACTACAGACAACCATTTATCCTATTGAGGAAAAAGGTGAGAATCATGTCATAACTATTTGTCATTGAGAATGATCAGATGAATGGTTAGAGAGTGAAAAAAAAACATGCTTGTCTTTCAGACAGGCCTCCATCTCATACCCTGGAAAGAAGGTCTTTGTATAATTCACCTGGGGCTCTCCCACCTGGTATACTACCTTGTCTATGACACTCTTCAGTATGTGAGCTGTCTCAGTTCTCACTGCCTTTCTGCTGAGCTAGGCTCCAGGAAAGTAGCCTTTTTGGTCACCTTTTGCAACAGAGGCTTGCAGATTTGCCAATATGAAACTTAGGGGTTTGTATTTCAATTCTGCTTCTAAGCAACTGTACCAGCATTGTCTGTGCACGCTGTTTACGCCTCATGTCTGCTACATTTCACTTTGCAACCTCACCTCAATTATCCACCATCTCTCCGTTTCTCTCTCTCTTTCCCTCTCTTATGTTCCTCTACCTGATCTCCTTCTTTGCATCATCTTGCTGCAACCATTTCAACAGTTTCTCCTTGTCTTTCTAACGCAAGCCATCATACTAGGGTTCTTACACCAGGAAGTAGGAACAAGTCAAGAGAAGGGCTAGCTTTCCCTTCAAAGACATCCCCTGAAAACCAAACATATTCCTCCTTGTTTATAACCACTCACCAAAGCTTAGTCATGCTACCATATCTAACTATCAACAGGACCTAGGACACACAGCTTTTCTGGTCATGGCCAAGACGGATTTCAGAGATTTTTTTGATAGACTTGGGACAGTTAGAAACAACTGGCAGCCTACCACAGTTCCATACCCCAGGGATATTGAGAACTGCTACGAGGAATGTCATGTATGTGACTGTCAGGATGGGATGAACAAAACTGAGGCATTCTTACCTCATTTGCCTGCTCTGTGCCCACACTTGTAGCAGAACCCAGAATAATGACATGCGTCAATGGATGAAGCTTATCATTTACCAAGGGCCTGGAAAAAATATTTGCCCAATTTATGCATGAAGAATAAGCTTGTAAAACCTGGGATTTTATACCAACTACCAAGAGATCAACTGAGGATAGCTAAACCTTTCCAATTTATAATTAATATATAGTGTTTTTTGCCCCAACTCTAAACATATTCATAACCAGTTTAGACAGAGCATATGATATGGGTCTCTTGGATTTCTAATTCTAATTCATTCTGATGTGGGATTCCCCTCTGTATGCTGTGATTATGTTTTATTACCATTGGTTAATAAAGTAACATGAGCAAAACACATATGAACTCACAGAGACTGGGTCAGCATGCACAGGGCCTGTGCTGGGTCTCCATCAGGTCCTTTGAGTATACATGATGGATTCCAGTTTCGTGTTTTTAATGGGATTCCTGAATGTTGGAATGAGTGGGTCTCTGCTTCTTGTGCCTTCTCTTGGATTTTGCCCAATTCTAATGTGTCAGTTTTCATTGTATCTTATTTTATTTTATTTTTAATCTCTTAGAAGCCTGCTGTTTACTAATGAGAGACAGAAATGGAATAGATCTTGGTGGAAGGGGAGGTGAGGAGGAACTGGAAGGAACAAATGGAGCAGAAGCATATCAGGATGTATAATGTGAGAAAACAATCTACTTTCAGTAAAGGAAAAATCGGGGGGGGGGAATGTGAAACCTTTAAAAGGTAAGGAAGTAGTATGAGGTGGTTAGATCATTGGTGGCAATGGCCTCAGAAGTAACTAAGGAGTTCTTATGGCATTCCAATGAGTTTCTACAAAAATGAGCTGTTTGCTGTAGACAAGCAAGACTTGTCCTTTCCAATTTCCAGCTTTCTGCCCCCCCCACATACCTACCATAATCGCACCTGCCATTATACATTCACCAGGGATGCCTGACTTTGGAATTACAGCCTCAGCATAAATCTCTGTTCTATATAAACTCCCCAGGCTCAGGAATTTTTGTATCAGGAATTTTGTACGGCTATCCAGCAGGTAGTACTAAAATACCCTCAATTTCTCTTGCAAGAATTGAATGTCTCTGTTTTAAAAACAGCTTCACCTGTCATATTCCTAAGGAGTATTGACTTTCTTTCCTTCCGCGTGACACTGGGTATCCAAGCGTTGTACTTATCAGCATAGGAAGGAGCTCTACTCATGTCCTTTGGTAAATTTCTGGCAAGTGTGTCTCAATCTTCTGGTCCAGAAGTCAGTGAGTCTGCGACACTTAGTTTTCCAAGAGACTGAATATTTTAGTCTCTGTTAGCCTCTATTTTAGCCACTTGAGCTGAGTGGGAAGGGAAGGCTGCTTCCACTTCCTCTGTATGACAGAGTCTTTGACATGGACTGGTCTTGTCATGGGACAGATGTGTGCTCACACCAACACAACACAGTATCCCTTCCAGCTGAAATTTTCTTCCTTGGAAGTCTAATAAGGAATAAAGAATGGTACATATGACTTGGTTTCGGTTCTAGTTTCATTTCCGTTGCTGTGATAAAAAAAGAGAAACAAACAAACAAAAAAAACTAGGAAGAAAGATTTATTTCCATGTTGCAGTCTATCATGTGGGGAAATCAAGGAAAAGTTTCAAACGGTGAGTCACACCACACCTACACTCAAGAGTAAGGTGAATAGATGCATACATGCTTGCTTGTTTGCTTGGTTGTGTTCCATTCAGTTTCTCTACTCTTTTTTTTTTTTTTTTGGTTTTTCGAGACAGGGTTTCTCTGTAGCTTTGGAGCCTGTCCTGGAACTCACTCTGTAGACCAGGCTGGTATCGAACTCACAGAGATCTACCTGCCTCTGACTCCCGAGTGTTGGGATTAAAGGCGTGTGCCACCACTGCCCGGCTTCTACTCTTAACTAGTTCAGAATCCCCATCTAGGGAATGGTGTCATCCGCAGTGGGCTTGTTCCTCCTACACCAGTTAAGTTAATTAAGAGCACTCCCCACAGACGTGCCCATAGGCCAACCCAATTTAAACAATTCTTCATTGAAATGCTCTTTTTACATGGGATGAACTGTCGTTCAACAGAGAAGGCCTGAGTTCAGGTCCCCAGGACCCATGTAGAAAGCTGAGCACAGAAACATGTATTTGAAATCTCAACCATAGATGGAATGGATTAGCAAAGACAGGCAGATCTCTGGGAACTTTTTGTAGCCCAGTCTATGTGAATCTGTGAGCTCCTGTCTCAGCAAATTTCTTGCCTCAAAAAAGAAAGGAAGGAAGGAAGGAAGGAAGGAAGGAAGGAAGGAAGGAAGGAAGGAAGGAGATGGATGGTGAAGAGTGACTGGGGAAGATACCCACTGTCTACCCCTGGCCTCCACACACATGCCTAGGCAAGTATACTTGCATACACACACACACATGCATACGCCACACACAAAATAGTAATAATAACAAAGAATAAAAAATAAGTTGAAATAATTCAAAATAAGAAATTGGGAAGAAAAAAGATCACAGGAAGGAAACAAGAGAGGAGCAACTTTGAAATAAGTGGGTGAGGGCTTGGTGTTCCAACCCAGCCTCCAAGGGAAGGCCACCCACACGGTGCTTCCTCTTCTTGTACAATTGTAAAAAAGCTTTTCACTTGCTTTTTTGGTCTCCAGAAGGGGACTTCCTATCCCCTAGCTTCATCTAAATATGAGCTTTATAAATTAGCCTTCCTTGGAAAAAGTAGGTTCAAAATCCTGTAAATCAGCCTTGCTAGAAACGTTGTCCAATGAGACTGCAGGCTTGCGAGGGGGAAGGAAGTCTGAGCAGAATGGACTTTCTCCAGAACAGAGATGGTTGAGAGCCACTCGTTCCTTCAATAGCACTGTGCCCTAGTTCAGGGTTGCCTTTCTTGGAATGGAACCTTCAAGTGAGAAAATGGTGTACCAGAGACAAAGTGGTCACGTACCCCAGGATATGTACAGCGTCACAAGACCGTCCTTTGAACTTACTCACATTCCTATGCCTTAACTTGCATGTCAGTCAGGAAGAACCCCCCCCAAAGCAACATACCTAATTAAATAATTATTTGTTAGAGGATCTCTTGTGGTTAAAGAAACCACTCTAACTGTCCCAATGAATTTTTGTCAAATATCACCTCTCGGCTTTGTTTGCTTATGAAGTGGTTTATGATCATGGTCCGTGTGTTCTTGTACATTTCCACAAACCAGAATTGTTCCTTTTCCTCAGACTATTTCAGAAGGTGGTAGGGTACCAGTGAAGTGCCCCTCTCCAAGAATGGAAGCTTCCTGGCCAGTGCAATGTTGAAGAATGGGCAACTTCAAGTCCAATCAGAATGTGCCAAGAAGGACTCTAGCAACTCTGGTCTGTGGGGGGGGGGGGGCTGATAACTCTGGGATTTTTTTTTTTGAGATTGGGGGAACTGACAGGGTCTTGACCTTGTGGCCAGCAGAGCCGTAGTTAAGAATAGAGACTTTGTCTTAGAAACACTTGACTTCCAAACCTTCCTTTAGCTTATATGTAATAGGGCCATTTGATGACCTCAGCCTCAGCTTCCTCACTTATAAATTGAGGTTATTAGCCCCATTTCTCTGTGATTTGGAAAGAATTAGATGATTATAATGTATGATAAACAGAGTACATTAATGTCTGCAACCTGGGGCTCAATCCATGAAAGGGCATGGCACCATCAGATGATCTAAAAAGTCTTCAGAAGCAGCAGGAAGACTCCTTAGGGACTCTTGCTTCGTCACCCTCCTAAGATTCTGCTGTCAGATTCTGGCTTCTTTACCACCAGCTGAGGGAGCATTTCCAGTTCCAGCTCTCACATTCTGCCACTTTAATAAATGCATCAGACCACAAGGTGGTGCTTTATTCTAAAGTTTGATATCAGGAAGCTTTTCCAACTGCAAAGAGTGAGCCACACATGGCCAGTACATTCAATGTCCTTAAGTCCAACTTCCTAAGCATGATATAAATGATGTGGGAGTGTTCTCCTGTATTTTGTATTACTCTTATTGGTTGAATAAAGAGCTGCCTGGCTTATAGATAGGTCAGCCCTTAGGTGGGCAGAGTAGACAGAACGGAAGTTCTGGGAGGAGAAGAAAGGAAGTGAGCCAGTCGCCATGAGGCCCCCGTAGCAGAAGGAAGTTCCGTCCGGTAAGTCACCCACCTCATGGTGACATACAGACTTTTATAATGGGTTAGTTTATGAGGTGAGGGCTAGCCGGGAAAAGGCTAGAGATAACGGGCAAGGCAGTATTTAAATGAATCCAGTTTGTCATGTGGTTATTTCGGGTACAGGCTACCAGCGGCGGCTGGGAAATACAACCCGCACACGTCTCCCCTAATTACAACATATAAACATCTGTGTGGAATCCCTAGTCCTGTGACTAATCACCGAGAAGTACGAGCCACAAAAAGGCTTCCCAGGATAGGAGAAGGGTAAGGGACATTACAAGATGGAGGCCTTTATTCAGTTCCTTATTTTATGGTGCTACATAAACCCTGCACCAAACCCACATTGGTCCAGTGCCCTTCCATCCCCTAATGAGCAAGAAATAATCCAAGGATATAAGGAACAGAAGGAGGATGTCCTTGTGACATTGATCCTGAAGTGGTAAATTATCCACTTGCTCTATGACACCTTTTGCCTAACGCATGAGCCAGGCTCATGGGGTCTACGTGTGACACACATTGCCACTCTCCTTCACTCTCTACACACCCACACTCAGGCATCCTACCATCTGTGGCTGCCTGCTCATGGGTGTGAACCTCTTTAGGCCGTCAGCTTCCTGGGTGCATGCCTTCCACATCTGCAGATGCAACCAGATATACATCAAATGTATACATTTGCCTCTGAGGTTCCAGGGCTATGGCTCAGCTTTATGAACACTTGTGGCATACACAAGAGCTCTGGTCCCTAGCACCCACATCCCTGGAGCTTCTTAGCAGGTCAGTTTAGACAAAGCGACAAGCTTCAGCGTCAGTGAGAAACCAAATCTCAAGGTCATAAGGCAGAGAGCCATGGAACAGGACACCCATCATAATACTCTAGATTTTACATTATGCATGGGCACACACACACACCACATCACTCATAGACACACATGAACAGACACAAATAAACTGTCTCTGTAATAAAATCTGAACAGATTTTTTTCCTTATCTTCATTACCTAAACAACAAAGTATAACAACTTTTTACATAGTATCATCTTTGCGTTTGATATTGTAAGTAATCTAAACATTTAAGGTACATAGAAGGTGCTGGAGAAATGGCTCAGCAGTTAAGATTGCTTATTAATCTCCTAGAAGACTGGAGTTCAGTTCTTAGCACCCATATAGGACAGCTCACAACCACCTGCAACTCCAACTCCAGATGCAGATCTGATACTTTTCTCTGGCCTTCTCAGGCACATGCACGCATGCGTGCGCGCGCACACACACACACACACACACACACACACACACACACATTTAAAAGGAAATAAACCTTCAAACTAATAAAGTATATGAGAGGATGTGCGTAGGCTCTCTGCAAATATTCCTTCATTTTATTGAGGAGACTTAAGTATCAAAGGGCCTGGATTCTTCAAGGGCTTGGAAGCCATCCACAGATTCTAAGGGCCAGATGTAGAAACAGCAGCTTTGCCTTAGAATTTGGAGTAGATTAGACTGTCAGGACGTTAGAGCTATTATTAAAAAAAAATTGGAGAATTCGTCCTGAGCGATCATGGTTCCATCACCAACTTTGGGAGTTTCTACAATTCCTGTTCTTTATAAATGGTGGGGGAAAAAAAGACAGAACAGAAAGCTGCAAAGACCTTCTATAAGTCTAGTATTCAGATGCTAGGAATGGAGGTTCACTACTGTAATCCCAGCACTTGGGAGGCTGAGACAGGAATGCTACAAATTTGAGACCAGTCAGGAGGAGGTAGAGAGTGCTAGGCCAGCAACAGCCTGCATGGCAAGACCCCTGACCACTACCACCACCACCACCCCGCCAAAAAACAAACAAACAAAACCCTAGCATTCTGTAAGTTGGTCTTATCTACCACCACCGTCCCTCAAGCCCTTAATTAGTGAAAGTTTGGGAAATCACAGATGATGGTAGGGATAGAGGAGAACTCTAGAGAAAGCCAAGCAAAGGTACTTCAGGTCAGAGAGGGCTGGGACAGGGAAGGTTTGGGAATGCCAATGCCGAGAAGAAGGGAGCAAAGGAGGAGCGTGAAGGAGAGAGCTGTAGATAGGACAGGACCGGCGAGTCTTGCAACTTGAGATAAACACGAAGGCAAACTGAGAGCTGTTCATAATGGGAAATTGTTCCCCTAAAGACCAAAAAGAAAAGAAGAAACAGCCTTCCCAAATCTGTCAGGTTTTACCCAAAGGATTAGCTCCCAGATTGTACTATAGCGGATCCTCTTTCTAAAGGCTGCAGGGACTTCCCTTCACTAACCTCCCTGACCCTTTAATCCTCCTGAAAGTGACCTGTCCACTCCTTCCACTAATGAGACCAGGGAGAACCAGGCAAGTTTTCAAGCGGCCTTTCCAGGAACAGTCTGTTGATCTCTCTGTCGCTCCTAAGGCCGCAGGCAACAAGCTTTCATCAAAAAAAGTTAAGAAAATAAATAAATTCTCGGCATGGCTCACAATAACTGTGGCTCATGAAGACACTGGAAATTTTATTATTGCAGAATGGTCCTTTAGTCTGTTTGTTGACTAGAATAAACTTCACTTTAGTGGATGAAATTTCATTTCAATTAAGAAAGTTGTCCCTTTTCATCCTAATAATGAAAACATTAGCACTTAGAGGAAGGCACAGGGGGTGAAAGAATCAGGCAACAGGCAGCAACATGAGAGGCAGCCACATTCCAGGAGTTACTGCATTTGGAGGAGGGCTGACTCTGCCCTTTGAAAATGACCTGACTCAGCACGTTTGAATTTTATGAGTGCCCTGATGTGTCATTTGGAAACTGTGTGACCCTTATTTATTTGACATGGAACATTTTATTGTCTAGTGAAAATAATAAATACCACAACTGAAAGTAGAAACAGACTTGCCATCTGGAGACCTAATGAGGCAGAGGTATCTGTGGAATCTATGACCTTATTATCAAAAATAATATTGACATATGTATATGTAATAGCATATTTGTACATGTAATTAGAATTATAGTTTACATACTAAGAGATTATGTTACAAAGTGGTGTGTTACTAGTTTTTAGGAAAATGTCAACATTTTACCCCTTTCTTTTGTCTAATCCAAATGCTAATGAATTTTTTATGATTTTTAAGTCCATGGTTCTATGGTTTTTAAACTTTTGACTAGGTAATAGCTAGGAACTTTTGTCAATAATTTTTACTTCCCTTAAAAAAACCACTATAAGTGATTTGATGAACACTCATTAATAAATACATGAGATTATAAGATTGCGAGTTATCATAAAGAAATCAGCATGTGCATCTCTGTGGTGTCTGTGTGAACAGCCTAACAGAATACAGCAGACAATGGCTCTGTTCTAAGGAAACAAGGCTAGGGACTGGTGTCTAAATCTCACCTACTCCTCTCCTGTTTTAACCTTGTCCTTCAGGTGTGTGTAATCTAGGCTTTCCTCTCCCAGTAGTAGTCGAAGAAGCCACAGGATGATTGTCACTTCTATTCAGAGCATGACCCTGGAAGAATCTATCATATCATAGTCAAATTCTCATAGAGGAAAAACATAATTTTAATAAATAAAAAAGAGGAGTGGGAACTGTCTCAGTAAGTTAAGGCACTTCCTTCAAGAATGATCCCCAGAAATGACATCAAGGTGGAAGGAGAGAACTGACACCAAAATATTGTCCTCGCACTTGCCCACAAGTGCCATGGCAATTATGGGTGCATGCACGCACACAAACACAATAATACAATTTAAATTTTGGGGGACAGCTTGCTGGATTTTTTATTTGTTTGCTTGCTTGCTTTTTCAAGGCAGGATTTCTCTGTGTAGCCTTGACTGTCCTGAAACTTCCTCTGTAAACAAGGCTGGTCTCAAACTCATAGAGCTTTGCCTGCCTCTACTAGAGTGCTGGAATTAAAGTCATGAGCCACCACTGCCTGGCCATTTTAAATGTTTTGAAATAATTGAGAAAGGGCAGTTAATGCTCAGGGAACAACAAGAAATTGTTTCTTGGATTTTATTTTGTATTACTTTCATTTTCCATCAGGTTTGGGTTTTCTTCATTCCATTTAGTGCTTTTATCTTCTGTTACATTTGGAATTGACTTTTGATTGATTAAATAGGAGTTTTGATTGCTTACTGCAGTTAACATTTCAAACAAAGAGCGTGAATCCTGGCAGCCGATGTGTGTCAGCCATGTTAAGGTTAAGCCACCCATTCACTCATACTGAATGGGAAGTCAGTGTTGGGGTGGAGGCAGGAGGTTCAGGGTTGAGTGGCTGAGACCTCACGGCCAATTCTGGCCTGGATAATCTCATGGCTCATTGCCCAGCTATAAATCTATTTCATTAAAATACAATAATACTCACATGGTAACAGACTTCACATGTGACGGCAAGCATTTTTCACTTGAAAAGAGCCACACCAGACGACTAGAGATGAGTCTGATTTCTCTACATTGGACCAGCTGCTGACTACTGTTTTGGTTCTGTGCCTTTGGTAAGTCATTTGCAGAGATGTCTTAGCTAACCCACAACCTCTCCGCCTTTCTTTCTGCTACCCACAACAGACTTCATTACTCAATAGAGAGGAACAGGTACGGCAGACTTTTATTTCCCATGATTTCCGCTCTTTGCCATTTTGTTTACTTGGTAAAATCCCTTTATGGTCCCCAAATCCATTCCCATGATGTTTCAAGTGATTCATGGTCATGCACAGAAGTGACTTGCTTAACCTCTCAACGTCTGTGTTGCTTGTTGAGCTCAGATGAGATGATAAGAAGTTCTGCCATCTTGTTTTAGCCCTCACACTGCAAATGGACCCTGCTTGTCATCTGTTTCATGTTTCTGCATTGTGTGTGTGATTTGTTGTTTAAAACGCCTCCTTGGTGTGGTGCTGAAAGGCTCCCTAGAGCCCAGGAGTTCAGGAAAGTTGTGGTATATATAAAAATAAACATTATGAAGTTTCTTAGGGCATGGTTGAAAGGACTGTGGACAGTGAGTTCAATGCTAACGAATCAACATATACATTACATAAGGTGCCTTCAAACAAAATTACATGTTGCAAGCTTTTCCACTGACTGGTGAGAAACAATGCAGGGGCTGAGCCTGAGCACACAGTCAGTGCTCGCTAACTTGTGGGCACAGAGGACTCACAGATGGCAGCTGCAAAGAGAATAACAAGAGTAGCAATGAGTAGCAAACACTACTCATTGAGAGAAGACTAATTTATTTATTTATTTTTTCCAACAGAAGGAGAAGAAATAATAAGAAGACCTGGCACTTCATGAGTTTAAGAAGACATATGTCTTTCATCAGAGCAGAGGCACAGACAAGCAGAAACAGTCTTCCATCAAAGCAGACATGACCATGCCTAAACTTCAGAATGTTTTAACTGAACGAGATAACAGAATTTTGGACACTGAGTTTTCGCCCTTAGAGAGCTTCATGGAGAGAAGTTATAAATGATACGATTTCAAAAACTTTCCTAACCTGAGCTTCAGAGTTTCTGAGCACACCCTCTCTAATGGGCTCTCCAGAGTCATGGGATCCCTTGACAGTGACCCTCTACAAGGAACCCTGCGTGACTGAGAAGTGAGGTCTGAGATTGCAGGAAGTTGATTCCCAGGATCCAATTAACTACTTTAAATCTCCATATAGAGATTAAACTAAGTTAGCAATTGTGGGCTCACTGATATTTCCCAGGCCTTGTTTCCTGGAAAATAAGGTTTATAGTTTTTTTTTTCATTCTTGGTGTATCCATAGGAAGAAAGAAGATAAATTGTTAGCGTGTGTGTGTGTGTGTGTGTGTGTGTGTGTGTGTGTGTGTCTGTGTGTACAGCTCAGTCGGTAGAGCATGAAACTATTAACCACAGGATCATGGGTGTGAGCCCCATGTTAAGCACCATTTATAGGCAGAGTTTCTGTGTGTCTCAGCAGCTGCTTCCAAAATAACCACTCAGAGGTTTAATATTAGTTATAAATGCTTGGCCAATCATTCAGGTTTATTACTAACTAGCTCTTACAACTTAAATTAAAACATGTTTCTTTCTTTCCTTTTTTTTTTTTTTTTTTTT